>JAPYZL010010181.1:0-10959 GCA_030522825.1 Platygaster orseoliae | reverse complement strand
TCGAATAATTATTATCTCCATAGATATATCGATTAGCATGTAAAAAGGTTTTTTTTTAAATAAATTTATTCATGGCAAATATTTGTAATGAATTTTTTATTGAATTTGTCCGGATTTTGGTGGCGCACCCTGTATAACAATTTTTAAACCATTGTCGTCAAGGTTGACTTTGTTTCTCGATAAAATTGATTCTCAGAAGGTTTCATTATAATAGTGAGTCTCAAATAAGTTGCATAATCACTTTTTGCATCAAGAATTACGAAATCGATTTTTCATAAACACTTTTTGCTTCGGAATATTTATTGCTTCTTCATAAAAAAAAAGAACGCGAAAATTCATTATTGTAAAATTATGATCTACGAAATGTTTGACAAAAATATTGTTTTTCCTTTTTAAACGATAAATTATGAATTTGGCTCAAGGAGCATGAGAAAAATGACCAAAAATAGAGCATTATGGTAACTGTAATGTGCAATCCTCGAATAAAGAATTTTCATGAACTGAAGACCCTGAGGTTAATCGTTTTATTTTTTAAATAAACGACCAACCTGGTTCGAAGAGTATGAATGAATTATTAAAAAGTAGTGATAACGTCTGGGAAATGGGAAACTCGAAAAAAAACCATATATATCAAGCTTAAAAAATCAGAGTGAAGTTGATTATTATTTCATGTAGAAATAAAAAAATAGGAATAATCGACTGGAAAATCTGTGAACATACAACGATAAAAAAATAATTCGTTGACTCAATAATAACTATTTTTAAAAATGAAGAAATCAATAGAAATGAAAAATTATTAATATAGGTGAAAATAACAAAAGATTTTCTGTTAGCTCTTAAATTTAAATTTGATTCGGGATTCCTAATTTCAATAACATTAAAATAACATCAATCCTATTATTAGAAGAATTACAATTAGGAAATTGCATGAGAAAAACAAAATTAAATTTGGAAACATGTATTTTTTTTAGAAACAAAATCGATAATAATTTTTTTAATTATTTTGAAAAATTATTATTTTTACATACTGAGCATGCTATTTACGTTACTTTGTTTGGCATGTGTCTGATATTTTTTAAAAACTAACGATACCTACAATAAAAAAATTGATGGAACTTCCCAATCATGAATGTTCTATAATGAATAATCATCGAAATGTAGCACATTTCGAAACAAAAAAAAATGTAATCTTTTATCGGATATCGTATAATAATTTTTTTTTTTTTTACTACAAACTATAAATTTAAATGCAAAGTATTATTAAATCGTCAACAAGTAGCGAAATTTTAGAATCAATAACGTCTGATCGCCAATTTTTTTTAAAACCAACCATAAATCTAGTTCAAAAGACGACAAAAAATATCACTAAAAAGTACCGAGATTCTGAAACACAAAACGTCTTAGCTCGATCAGTGAACCCTCAGAAAACATGTAAATTCTTCTTTTCCATCTTCAGACAACCTTCGAATCTTGCTCCAAGATTATAGAATCCCTTGAGTAGAATTGTCCACGTATCAGTTTGACAAAAAGACAGATCGAAAATAAACACGCGCTCGAAAACGACCTTGAGAGCCCGAGGTACGCGTCGTTAACGAGAATCGATAAGCCATATCAAGAATTACGAAGCGCCTCGTAATCCTTGGCCGGCGACGTGCGTTGAAGTTCAAGGTCGCGGTGGAACGTTCGGTAAAATAAAGGGAATGGCGCAAAAACGTCCAGGGGCAAAAACAAAATCAGAAATATCGAAAAAACAATGCAAAAAAGTGAAAGTTGACACGAAAATGGTTCAGACAAAAAACAGAACAACTTTATTTGAATTTCGGGGAGGCTTTGAACCTTTAATACTTACCTTTTACAACTTTCCTGACACCAAAACATTTGGAGTGAAGCATTTTTCCACAGAAATCAGCAGTAGTAGCGACATATTTCGAAATTCCGGAGCAATAAAAAATGTTTTCGAAAAGTGAAATTCCAACGACGTTCATCCATAAAAATCTTGATTTTTTTTCATTTATTAGGCATTTTTTATACTTAAAAACAGTTTATAAATGAGAAATCTGTTTCAAAAATGTATTTCCAATATTGAGGCATAAAAATATTTGCTACACTAAAGTTTTTCGAAAAGTAAAATTATGTCATTCAAACATAAAAATGTTGACTTATTTAAATTTATTTTTTGTTTAGCAATTTTCTTAATGAAAAATGTGTTTCAAGAGTGAATTGCCAATAATATTGAGTTATTTTATTCATTTTTTTTTTCGTTTTTAGTTGTAACCGAAAAACAGTGTATTCGTGGGTAAGAAAATGAAAAGAATTCGTTTATAATTCACCAGACAATGTTTATTCAGACGACCTCACAACTCCCAATGGGCAATTACGCGGGGCTGTTGAACATTATTTTTGCACAGAAAGATTTGTCCACGGATTTTACATGTTTTCTCCACTTTTTTTTCACGCCATCACTACTCGTGATCGTCGTCGAAATGACAAGAAAAAACAACAACGGCTTCCTTTCGTGTTTCCGCCTTAATGAATAGAGAAATATATCATATTTTTATGTATTACAATAATCATAATGTGTAGGTTTATGCATAACCATATACGAATATCAACGCTATTCTTCTCGGGCTGGGTGTGACACAAACACAATTTTTTTCCTTTTTTTCAGTTTCAACATATTGCAAGAATAAATTTTTTATTTTTAAAACTTGTTTTGTTTTTCGATGAAAGGAAATTTGGTTCCGAATAAAGATGGATTTATGGTACGAGGGGTGAAAATACTGAGTTGCAAACCGGTTTTGGCGCATCAGGGAACCCAAAAGTATTAAAAAAAACAGTAAAAATGACGAAAATATAGGATAAGCCTTTTCCCGAACAGGAATATCATGCGAGGGTCGTACTTTGGTGAAATGGTCGCAACTTGTCATGTTTTCATTACGAAAATTACCTTTATAAACTGTTTTTAGGAAGTGAAACTTCTATTGTTGTTCAGACGGATTGTTTTAATGATTGGGGTATTCCATTGGAGTTTTGTTGAATTTTTCGGAAATCGTAGTTATATTTTGAATTATTAATAGTGGTTTTGAAAATGTTTTACCGATAAATTATAGCTACAAGGTTGTTACTGCAATTAGAAATCATCATTGGAGTGCATGATCGAATAGTTTGTAAAATTTTTTCGACATTTCTAAAAATAAACAATATCCCAGTGAACATAATAATGAAAGTTTTTAACATAATCAGTTGAGCACACAGTTTGAATGAAAATATCGATACAAAATAAATTCACATCGTGAAAAAATTTTACTATCAAATACTTATCATTGATACACATGAAAATTATAAAAATAAATAAAATTGTATAAACTTAAAGGATAAATATTCTTAAGTAAATTATCGAAAAAAAATATACTCTGAATTCGTAATATCATACATCCAAGACAATTTTTATAAAATTTGCACGAATTTTGAAAGACTATAGAATCCTTCATGAAATGAAATGATTCGTAAATTATCAAGTTGAGAATATGAAAAATCAAAGAAAATGATGAAGTTTGGTGAAGTAATATTTTTTGCCACGTTTTTTTTTCTCAAAATCTTTTTCCCAACGTTTTAAATTTTCCAACTAAAGTTGAATCAAGCTTATGAATATGCAATTTTTTTGTCAGGTACATGATATAGGTATCTGCATGTTTAAAAATTTTGATATCGATATATTCAATATATTTTAGAAATATTGTTTAATATTCGTTCTTTTTTGTTTGGAATAGTCAATTTTTTACTACTGTAAGCTAAGAAATTTTACATCTTAATTTTTCCTGATATTTCGACCTAGAAAAAGTTATTAGATCATAACAAATTTACAATTTGAAGAAAATAAATTAAAAGAAAATTATTTAGAAAAATCCAAAAAAAAGATTTGGGGAAAAAAGTTTTTCGGTGAAACGTGGCATTTAGAAAAACATTATCTCACCTTAAAAACTTGTTAATCTTGTTAAAATTAAGTAAAAAATCTTGAAAACCAACAGCAGGAACAAAATGTAAAAAATTCTCCAAAAATCTGATAACAATCTCACCTCTGCTGCAAATCCGTTGTTCGATTTGATCCAAGAAGTACGACCCCACCGTGGTTTCATCGCGGGACGAAAGGAGGAAATGTGGGGACGGGTCAGGGGTCGGGGAGAGGCAAAATAGGGGGGTAGAGGGACGTCTCAACAACACTTTCTCTTTCGCTCGCACGGAAAAGAGTCGTCGGTTATTCTCGTCCAAAAAGGTCCTTACAGCTTACTATGTACAAGACGAAAGCACGCTTCTCGCACGCACACACCGAAAGACACGAAAAAGAAACTCTCGTACGTTGACGAGCGTTTTATCATTTTCCACGACTCTTACACGACAACCGATAAACGTAGTAGAGTAGACAATGAAGGATGAATGAGGTGGTTTTGCTGTACAAGATGCGCGATGTCCATGATTATCACATGTAAATCGATTAAATTGTATGAGGACCCAGGGCTTTGCAACAGCGTTCGCTAGGGACTCTTTAAAAAATTTTTTATCTTTTTCGCTCCAAGGTTTGCCGAATGTTCGGAAGCAGTCACAGCCTTTCGCTCGGGTTAAAAAAGTAAAAAAAGGTGTATATGCATCGATCAACGTAAACTGCGTCCGGGACATCTCGCGAACAGAACGGTCGTTCCGCGCGAAATTCGCCCGAAAGCGAATCCCTCGCGAGAAAAAGGGAGAGAGGAACTTTAGGAGCCGGCCGCGTCGCGGTATTATTCATTTCACGTACATCGGCCGACTTTGGGCCCGGTGTAATGACAAAAAAAAAATGTAAATGGGGAGCGACGACGACACCATGGAAATTTGGCAACGCTGTTGCAAAGCTTGGCCCTGCTGCACTGCACGATCCCGGGGTGGTGGAGGGCCGCCGGGCGCGACGGGGTTTTACATCGAATAGTCTCGTCGCGTGATTAAATAATAAATTATTTGGTTTGGGTGACGCGCCCGGGGCACGCTCGAGGGAGCTCCTACGCCTCGAGGGACAGGGCCTTGTTGCAGGGGCCGAGGAGGGGTGGCCGGGGCGACGGGGACGGCGATTTTTTCGAGAGGTTGAGGGGCTGCTGGGTGTCGGCGATGTCGACCTGGAGCTCCATCATGTTGAGGCCCGTAGGAGGGCTGCTGCTGGGATTGGGGCTGTTGCCCGGGTAGCAACGGGCGAGGTGCTCTGGGGGGGAAGACTGCAGCTGCTGCTGTTGCTTGGTGGTGGTAGTGATGACGGAGGTGGCCGAGGGCCAGCGGCCCCCGCTGTAGCCACCGGAGGTGGCGCACTGGAGGAGGCCCTGTTGTTGCTGCTGCTGTTGCTGCTGCTGCTGCTGCTGCTGGAGTTGGTGATGCTGGTGGTGGTGGTGGTGATGGTGTAGGTGTTGGTTTTGTTGGTGGTGGTGTTGGTGATGGGAGGAGGATGAGGGCGACCGGGCCGTGAGGACGGTCGTCGAGGCGCACTGCTCGGCCGGTGAGGGGGAAGAGCGAGGCGGGGGGCTGGCCTCGCCGCGCATGATGTAGTTATGGATGATGTCGGTGCGTTTGAGCTGCTCGGCGGTCATGCGGGGCCCCTCCATGAGGCTCTTGGCGAGGGTGGAGTGCGTGCTGCTGAGCAGGCTCTGGGTGAGCTGCGTCGTCGCCTGGGGTGGTGAGGTGAGGTGGCGCTGCAACTGGGACTGGGGCTGCTGCTGCTGCTTAATGATGACCACGGGCTCGGCTTCGGCGCTATCTTTTTGGCGCAAGGCGCGAAACTTTTTGTGTGGCTTATAGGCTTCGTCCATGAGGGAGTTGGTGTCGTACAGCGGCGGAGCTTGCAGGACGCGCTTGAGCACGGGCATGTCTTCGACTTCCTTGTCCTCGGAGCGCGGGCTGGAGCACACCGAGGTCGGCGCACTGCTGGCGCTGCTGCTGGCAGGCTTGTCTGGCTTTTCGTTCCCCGACTCGATGCCGCTGTCGCTGGGCGAGTCGAGTTTCCGGAAAAAGCGCGAGGGTGGGCACTGCTGGGCGCCCGCGGCGGGGTGATGGTGGCCTGCGGGTGTCGAGGATTGCTTGGCGAGAATGGCGCGGTGAAGCTCATCCTCGCTCGTGCTGCCCGAGTTGGCGCGCCGTCGATGGGGGCAGACGCCTCCGGCGAGGGTGGCCGCGAGCAGGGGTGCGCTCGAGGCATGCTGCCCGGGTGCGCCAACAATCGAATGTTGCTGTTGCTGCTGGTACTCGGTTATGGCGGCCACTTCGCCGCTGCAGGTGCTCTCGGTGCTGGACACGCTGCCTAACGGGCTTTTGACGGGTTCGTCGAGGACTACGTCTGACACGAAACCCCAAGTGCCACTAGGCTCGTCTTCCATGGGCCATTGTTGCTGTTGTTGTTGCTGCTGCTGCTGTTGTTGTTGAGCTTGGAGCTGCTGCTGCTGTTCTGTCATCTTGAACGCCAGGAGCTTCTCCGAGTGCAAGGTGTTGAGGGTCCTGAGGTCGGGTATTTTTTTGAGCAGTTCACGGAGAATGTCGGGGTGCTGTTGCTGCTGCTGCATGTCCGAGTGCTGGGGGTGATTTTGGGCGAGGACCGTTTGCAAGGCCCCTCGAAGTTTGTTGTACATGCGTTCAACGAGTTCGGTGTTACGCAGCCCGGGCCTGTCGGCGGCGATCACCACGATCGAGCAAAATAGACCGAGCTCGGCGTCCGAGAGCCGCAGGGAGTTGACCCTCTCGGCAAAGTCGAACATCGAGTCCATGAGGAAGCGCGCGTTGCTGCTGTTGTGGATGGACTCGCGCTTGAGGACCTGGCCGTTGAGGCAAATCATGCTGTTGGTCTGGGCGTCGAACATGCACGCCAGCCGCACGAGCAGCACCTCGAACACGCCGGCCTTGAGCAGCGTCACCTGGTCATCCTGGGCCAGTAATGTAAAACCCGGGATGCGTTTGGCGAACTCCACCACGCCCCGAATCGCCGGTGAGAAGCGCTTCGAAAAATCTTGAAGCAGCTCCTGTTGGCCCGTCAGTGGCTGCGGGTTGGGGTTCAGAGGGCACGCCTGCAACAGAGGAAAAAAAAAGGTTCACTCACTCCACTCAGGAAACAAAATCTCGTTTTTCGGAGGAAAAACTCACCAGGGTCGGAGGACAGGCCGTGTAGCTAGGCGTCTCGCGGGCCCGCGCGAGCACGGGGGCGACCTTGTCGCGGGTAAAGTCGCACGTGTCCAAATGGGCCCGCACGACTGTGGCCAAGAGGCGCTGCTCGTCCTCCAATTCAGCGGCCACGGCCTTCTCCTGGGACCTGCTGTGGGAACTCTGCTGCATCGCCGCCAGGATCCTGGCCTTCTCGCGTTTGGGCACGCGCCCGAATCGCACCGCTGAAACAACAACACGTGCACGGTTAGACGTCACAATACACGCGAATTGGCAATAATCGCGAGGGGGGGGGGGGGGGCACGCGCGGGAAACACGTACGCGCATTGTGGTAATCAACGACCCCGTTGAGGATCCCCTTGAGGATGGGCAACTCGTCCCCCATAGCAGCGCGGCGTCGGTGGCGGCGCTCAACGCGATGACCCGGCAAGGACGCGAATGTCATATAGAGAATCACTGTATAATGGGGCTGACTCGGCCAGCGAGTCACTCCACGAATTCGAAGCTCGCGGAAGAAAAGAAACAAAGCGTGTTGGCGCGCGACAGCATCACCGCGAACTGAGTGACGTTGAGCGCGGCTCGTTCAACAGCCCCCACTTGGTCGCCGGCAGTCAACGGGTCCCCACCACTCCCGCAGCGCACGCGATTGTGGCCTTTGCGGCGTGGCCTTGAACTTGGTTCGCCTCGAAAGCCGCCCGAGGCGCGTACCGACGACCTATATAACAACGAGCGAGGCCGCCACCGAGCGACCTGAAGCAGGCATTGTGATGGGTGCTCGTTCGTCGTCCGGATCATCAAGGGACGCCAGCGAATTTCGCGACGGATCGCGATCAAGTGATGACGACGAGGACGAGGACGAGGACGACCTCGTCGGCCGGGGGACGGACATGCGCGAGGCGCCACGCGCCCGCGCGTGCTGTGGGGGCAGCAGCGACTCGCGCACACACAAGTTCGGAGCAAGGAGGGGGGCAATGAACGTCCGCGGTGGTGGGGGGTAACTAGCGGTACTCCCTCTCTCTCTCCCTCTGGGTGCTTTGCTCGACTATTGACCCCGCTCCCGAAGGGCGCGATCGTTGCTCCCGAAAATGGGCTGCGGGAAACAGAGAGAGAGAGAGAGAGAGAGAGAGAGAGAGAGAGAGAGAGAGAGAGGATTTCCGATTTTCGTAAGAGTAGTAAATAAAAAAGTATGAAAAAAACTCACCATCGCGACTCATGCCCACGGCGATGCACTTTTTGAGCCTGCAGTACTGGCAACGGTTCCTGTTGATCCTGAGGATGCTGCACTGCTGGTTTTTGGTGCAGAGCCGGTACTGGATCTTCTGCTGGATGCTGCGCCGAAAGAATCCCTGCGAATCACCAACAAAGCCCTCGTCAGTTTCGGCCTGTTCACCCTCGGAAGAGGACGAGGAATAGGACCGATCGTGGCCTGTACGCGGGTTGGCCAGGTCGCACTCGCACAAGCACCCCATGAATAAACGAGCGAACGCAAATAAAAAACAACAACAATCTATTTATCTCCTCGTATGTGATGAGAAACGCGGTGCTGCGTACCACCGTCCGGAGCTCGCTCGACTCGCGGACTAGCAGCTCTCGCGGGTTCTCGAGAGCGAGCACGGAGAGCACATTGGCGCGCGGTGGGGGCCCTCTGACCCAATTCCCGGCCGTTCAACTGCAGTTCACCGCGTGAAAGTGAGAGTCCCCGCGTCTCGCTTGCGAGCCAGCCAGCTTCCATGACACCCTCTCGCTCGCGGCCGTTACCATAAGCGAAGAGCGCGATCCACTAACCACCGCCGCCTCCCCCACTAACTGCTGCCACTTTTCACCACCCGGGAAAATCGCGGGAAATGACCCGCGGTCAACGACCCCGCGAATGCTTGCATTACGTAAGCGTCTTGGCGGTTTCGGCGGCCAGCTTCTTCTTCTTCTTTTTCTTATTTACGGGAGGGCACTCTCGTGGGCCTACCTCAACGCTGGCAAATAAATGGTCTTCTCTCACTCAACCTCGGAGATGAGGAGGAGGAAGAGCGCTCTTTTACTAGGAGGGCAGGTCTGGGGCGAGAGAGCCCGGACGGCCATCGATTTCCCGAAACGGGTCGCGGGGGTCGTCTACCTTTCGACCCCGCGCACGCGTCTATTTCGCGAAAAATCTCTTGCCACCTCTCCCAGTTCTACCTCCCCCACCAACCCTCGCGCCTTCTTTTTCCGCTCTCGCGAGAGGGTAGGTGGGAGGGCGGGTGAGAGGGAGTTCTTAAGGACGCACTTTTATTTTTCACGAGTGTGGGATAGAAAACGCGACGCGGCTGCCCCGCGGGGCCAATGACCGGAGCGCGCCGCGTGCGATTCTTCCGCGGGGTGGGGGTTTCGCGAAGGGAAAGGTGATGGTGGGAGGGGGGAGGGGGGCTATGTTCGAAACCGAGTAACGGTGACGTACGTACGGTTTCGCGCATGCTCCGGAGCCCCGCACGGGGGCAATAACTGCGCGCGTACCGGCCTCAAGAAATTCCCTAGTCCAGGGCTTGCAATATATGTGTCACAGTTCATTGCACGCGATCCTGGATGATTATCGGGGCGCCGATCGGGGGAGTCGGACTGACACCGTTCGCCGACCCGGCCAACGCCGATTTCGACACGGCGAAATGAAAAGTTGCCCTCTACTCGCAGCGGGTTACCCCAGGTAATGCAGAGGACCATTTTTCTGAGTGCTAGGGGACACTTTTCCCAAAAAATCCTGTTCTCTATGAAAATACATTTCCGAAAGTACTCAATAAAGTAAAATTTTATGAGTGTAATGCAATAATTATAATATTATGTCAATGACAGTATGTCATATATCAATCTCACTTTAAAAGACAATTTTACGTTGCATTAACTATGCAATTTATAAAACGATTTGGATGAAACACTTTGTTCCTCCGTTGACGAATTCAAGTTTCATTACAATTCTGGAGATGCCTTCTTTGTAGTTCTTTTATTTTGTACATTAAATTTTAGAAAAAAGTATCCTACAGAAATGGATTTACGGAAAAATATACTTTAGAAAAATGGAATTGAAGAAACTTTATTTTGGGAAAAATGCACTTCAATTCTCTGAAAGTCGTCATTTAATGAGATTTGAGGTTGGGGTGTATGATTTTGTTTCAGGTGATCTTTGCAGTAGAGTTGTTTTCAAAAATGATGACTTGGGAAAAAATTGAAGTAATTAAGTTTTCTTTTTTGTCAAGATACCAGTGGGAGAATACATTTTTTTTCATTATTTTCCTGACAAGTTATTTTTGAGTCAATTCAGTTCCAGGAGCCATATGAAGTCAAATTGAAGATTTGGAGACGAGGATGTTGTTATGAAATTTTTTAGGGGCTGTCCACATACTACGTCATCAATTTTTACCTATTTTTGATCCCCTCCCCCCTCATGTCATCAACCATCATCGTTCTGTAGACCCCCCCCCCTTTGTGTTGACGTCATCAAATCAAAAGTACTGGCGCGAAATTGAAGAAAATTGTTACTACACTAAGAGAAAAGATTCTTTCCAGCAAATAAAGGAACTTATTTGTTTTAGTATATGCTGCGTTTATTGAGCCCAAAAGAATATTTATTAAGTTCAAAAGAATATTTTAGAGTAGAATCTATTATTTATTTGGCTTTAAAAAGTATATCCATCTGAATATTTGCAGGAATGAATTGATTTATTTGCAGTAATTCAGTTGTCTCAAAAAAACAGCAGTTTTACAGGTAGAAATTGATCCGTTATTTAAATCATAATCATAGAAACTTGACTCAAATCGAAGCTCATTAAC
>JAPYZL010010176.1:0-24309 GCA_030522825.1 Platygaster orseoliae | reverse complement strand
TATTGGTCTAAAATGTTCTATATGGTTTATTAGAAATTAAAGTGAAAATGGGCCAATATAACCCCAAGATCACCAGATTACATATATAGGACATATAGCGCTCACTTTACACAGGAACCTCGATATAGGACATATAGGGCTCACATTACACTGGAACCTCGATATATGCCCCACTTTACATTGGAACCTCGATAAAGGTCCACCCGATCACATCACATCACATAACGCTTTTCACCCCCCCCCCCAGGCGCCGGTTAAAAAGCTTCACTTCAAAAATTATCCAAATAATCATCAATTTTATTTTAACTTGTCATACATCAATGATTCTAGTTCCAGAAATTATTTCCATCTCGAATTTTATATTTTCCAGGGCGCGTTCCACTTGTTCCTCGACCTGATAACTCGAACCCACAACTGGGCGACATTGAAAAAACTGACGTGCGCGATGATTCGTGCAAAGCCCTCGGAAAAATTGTCCATGATCCGTTTGGAAACGTACATGTCAAAACACTTGAAGTCGACTTCGTTCCAATTCACCATCATACCAAACGTGCCTGACAAATGCGTCGAGCTCGCCATGAAATTATGGGAATCGAATCCCAAGCCCAACATTCCCATTCCGGATAAAGCCCAAGTGGAAAAGGGCCTCAAGTCGATGAAAGAGTTGGGAGAGAAGAACGTGAGAACGTACAATGAATTTTTGGAAGAAATACTGCAAATTCTGGCGGAGAACAAGCTCCATTGGCGACATAGATTGATGGCCATGAAAATGGTCTCGGGGATCGTGCACCCGGACCAGGATTACAGCCCGAGCTTGATTCGTTACTTCCTTGAGACCTTGATAACGGATTCAATCAAAGAGAGGAAAGCTGGCATTCCCGTGGTTTTGCTGATGCTGAAGCAGCAGAAGAGGAAGCATCCTAAGGTAGGAAATTAAAATGATATCATTTATTTATGTCTTATTATGTCGGGACATGTATCACTAATATTACGATAATGATATGACTTATTATTATGATAAGAATTTGATAAACAAAATTGGAATTCGATATAAGAAATTTCATTGCTGATTGAAAAAATAAAGACTTGAATCTACGAACATTCTATAAGAATCTAAAAACTTTGAAACTTGAAAATCAAGTTGTGAAAAATTAAGACAGGAATTAATAAAAATACCATAGAATCTTTCGTTATACAATTTCTGAAAAATACTAAAAGGTATTGAATTCTATGAAAAAATTGCGTTTCTGAAAAATCTGAAAAAATGGCGATGTATATAAATCATAGAAAACGATAAATAATCTTATAAATACTGAAAACAAAAGAAAATTCAAGGGAGACATAAAAAATACTTAAAATTAACATGGACCTATTTATTCTCAAAATCTATGAAATTATCAAAAATCTTTTCATAAATGCATCTTAGAGCATATAATTTCAGAATTGATTTATAAATATCTACGAAAGTACTAGAAATCTAAAAGAATTCTAAAAAATCCTTTTGATTTTCGTAAATACTATAAGAACGCAAAAAAGAGTATTAAATCTTTTCATACTCAAAAAATATACGAAGACAATTTTCTGAACAATATTATTTCATTAAAAATAGGTAGAAGTAATGATGATAAAAAAAAATGCAAAAAAATAACAATACTGAATCAAAAAATGAGTAAAATTCGTATTAGATTCAGAATTTTTAGTTAGTCTGTTTTGAAATAACAATTTTTCTCACATGAAAGTAATATTTTCTGAAACTAAATTATAATACAATATATAGCCAAACATGTTCTATAAGAAAACGTAGGAAAATAAATTTTTGTAAACAGTGATTTAAAAAAAAACTCTAATCTACGAAAATTCTATAAGAATCTTAAAACTTTGAAACTTGGGAATCAAGTTGTGAAAAATTAAGACGGAAATAGATAAAAATACCATAGACTCTTTCGTTATTAAATTTCTGAAAAATACGAGAAGATATTGAATTCTATGAAAAAATTGCGTTTCTAAAAAATCTGCACAAATAGCAATGTAAAAAATACTAGAAAACGATAAATAATCTTATAAATACTGAAAATTAAAGAAAAATCAATAATACTTACATTTAAAGTAGACCTAATTATCCTCAAAGTCTATGAAATTAAAGAAAATCTATCAATATTTGTACTCTAGAGCATATCATTTTTAGAATATATTTATAAAAATCTAAACCTAGAAGAATTCTAAAAAATTCTTTTGATTTTCGTAAATACTATAAGAACGCAAAAAAAGTATAAAATCTTTACATACTCAAAAACTATAAAAAAAAATTTTCTCAACAATATTATTTTACGAAAAATAGATGAAAGTAATGATAATAAAAAAATAATCCAAAAAAATAACAATACTGAGTCATAAAATGAGTTAAATTCAAATTAGATTCAAAATTTTTAGTTTTTATATTTGAAAATAACAATTATTTTCACATGAAAGAAATTTTTTCTAAAACTTAATTATAATAAAATATATAGCCAAACATTTCCCATGAGAAAACGTGAGAAAATGAAATTTTTTAAACAGTGGTTTTGAAAAAAAAAACTTAAATCTATGAAAATAATTTTAAAATCTAAAAAATTTGAATCTTGGAAATTAAGTTGTAAAAAATTAAGACAGAAATTCATAAAAATACTATAGAATCTTTCGTTATACAATTTTTAAAAAATACTAAAGGATATTGAATTCTATAAAAAATTGCGTTTCTGAAAAATCTGTACAAATGGCAATGTATATATAAAAATACTAGAAATCGATAAATAATCTTATAAATACTGAAAACAAAAGAAAATTGAAGAAAAATAAAAAATACTTACATTTACGGTAGACCTTATTATCTTCAAAATCTATTAAAATAATAAAAATCTATTGATATTTGCATTCTAGAGCATATAATTTTTATAATGTATTTATGAAAATTTACGAGAATACTATAAATCTAAAAGAATTCTAAAAAATCCTTTTGATTTTCGTAAATACTATAAGAACGTATGAAAAAGTATAAAATCTTTTCATACTCAAAAAATATACCAAGAAAATTTTCTGAACAATATTATTTCATTAAAAATAGGTCGAAGTAATGATGATAAAAAAATAATGCAAAAAAGTAACACAGTTGAATCATAAAATGAGTAAAATTCAAATTAGATCCAGAATTTTTAGTTTTTCTATTTTAAAATAACAATTATTCTCAAATGAAAGGAATTTTTTCTGAAACTAAATTATAATACAATATATAGCCAAACATTTCCTATGAGAAAATTTGAGAAAATAAATTTTTTCTTAGTGATTTTTGAAAAAAGACTTAAATCTATGAAAATTTTCTTTAAATCTGTAAACTTTGACACTTGAAAATCAAGTTGTAAAAAATTAAGACAGAAATTCATAAAAATACGATAGAATCTTTTGTCATAAAATTTTTAAAAAACACTTAAAGTTATTGAATTCTATAAAAAAATTGTGTTTCTGAAAAATCTGCAAAAATGGCGATGTATATATAAATACTAGAAAAGGATAACATCTTAAAAATTCTGAAAACAAAAGAAAATTCAAGGGATACATAAAAAATACTGAAAATTAACATAGACCTAATTATACTCAAATTCTATGAAATTATCAAAAATCTATCGATATTTGTATTATAGAGCATATAGTTTTTGAAATTAATTTACGAATATTTACGAAAATACTGAAAATATAAAAAAAACACTTTAAAATTTTTTTGAATTTCGTAAATAGACAAAAATACGAGAAATACTGTAAAATATTTTCATACCCAAAAACTACGTGAAGAAAATTTTCTTAACAATATTATTATTTCACAAAAAATAGACAATAGTGATAATAATAAAAAAATAATTCATAAAGATAACAATACCAATAAAAAAAAATCAATAAAATTCAAAACAAGTCCAGAATTTTTAGTTTTTCTAACTCAAAATATTATTTACTATAACTTGTGAAGAATTTTTTCTAAAATTAAATTCTATGCATAAATGTTTTAATAAAAAATATAAACGAACATTTTCAAAGCAATAGAAATGTTAAATATTGCTAACAATCATAAATAATATGTAATATATAATATAGCCAACAAAATTACTTCAACATTATAGCATAATTAATACTATAAATCTGTGTACTATGATTTTCTCAAAAATATTTTAAAGAATTATCTTCAAAAAGCCAAAAGAATATTTATACTGTGCATGTACGTTTTGTACCGACATCTCATTAATATTTTCAATCACATCGTATTCGTATAAATTTACAAATCAAGTGTCATCGTTTTTTCCTTCAATATTAAATGTGAATTTTGTTTCTGAAAATTTTGTTTTTTGTATAGCAATATTTGTTCCTGAATAAATAAAATCTTATCAAATATTATTTCTGCTACATTTAAAATAAAATTAATTTGTCTATCTTGTGATGAAATATCATTTTTAGAATCTTCCATATGCAGCTTTGAAAAATAATTTGAAAAAAAAGTAATAATATTGGGAAGATTAAAACTTTGTGTAATATTGTGAGTTTTTGTGAAGTTCTCTAATTTTTTGATTTTGTGAATTTTAATGACTGTAAGTTTTTTGTGACTTTTAGGGATTTTATAATTTTCCTTGAATTCTGTGACTTGTGCAGGGGATTAGGCCATATCAGTTCGTTGATAAACATATAACTTATAACCTTCAGACGAACATGGTTAATAACTGTGCAAATTTTCAGGACGTTTCATGTCGCAGTTTTAGTTAGAAGAAAATGTTCCTTTTCTTCCAACTCCATTTTTTTCACTTAACTGTCTCTTTTGAAAATTCCCAATGTGCACTTCTAAATAAAAAAAAATTCTTCAGTTATCTACAATTAAATCATTATTTTATACCCGTTACGTTTCAGATCGAGCTCGACCTCAAATCCCTGGGAAAGCTCAATTCCTGGCTCCAGTACGATTCCAAAACAAAGCCCCAGAGTCAGGAGCAATGGGACGAGCTAAGATTCGTGAACGAGTGTCACCTTGGGTACTACGCTTGGCCCAAGGTCATCCAAGTTTACGCCCCATCTTCCCAGCAGCCGTCTCTCGACCCGAATCGCCCCCTGAATGACCACGAAAAAGCCATCGATGACTTCTTCAGCGATCCCCAAAACGTCGAGAGGCTCCTCGATTTTTTCTCTCTCGAGGAGAAGGCCGGGCGCGATAGGTTCCAATCGTATCGCTTGTACCTTTACAAGGGACTCTTCCGCAATCACGGTATCAAGTTCTTGAAGAACTTTATGCCACGCATGAGGAAACTCGTCGTTGATAAACACGAGAGCAGTCAGCGCTGCGCCGCCGAGTTCGTTGCCGGCGTCATTCGAGGATCCAAGCATTGGCCTTACGAAATGACTGTGCAATTGTACGAGGAGATGTTGCCGTTGGTGAGGACGGTTTTGGCGAATCTTACGGCGGAGACGGTGCTGGATTGGGTGATTTGCTTCGCGACGTCGGTGACGAGACGCGATCCCAATAGGTTGCATTGGCTGTTGGAGTGCCTGATGGAGGAGCCACCACTCAGGGAGGCCGAGGTCTCGTTTTTGGAGTGCAGCAGGTTGTTGATATTGCAGAACGCGTTGGAGCAGCAGTCTTGGTATGCGAGAAAAGTTTAGTCTTAGTTTATTATGTTTTATTCTATGTTTATTTCTTTTTTTTGTGAACTAAATTTCGCTTTATACGGGGGGCTTCGCCCCTATACGCACACTGAGGCTCTGCCTCTGGATCACGAATTTTTTATGTGAATGTGTATAAAAAAAGTCAGAGACCATCAAGGGTGTAGGTAGAGGGGGGGGGGGGGGTGCTGCTTTCCCTGAAATGTTCATGAATGAAAAATCGTT
Source organism: Platygaster orseoliae (assembly GCA_030522825.1). NCBI lineage: Eukaryota > Metazoa > Arthropoda > Insecta > Hymenoptera > Platygastridae > Platygaster > Platygaster orseoliae. The sequence goes on along the minus strand of JAPYZL010010176.1, from coordinate 18,417 downwards.
ATTGCTCGAATCAGAGGCGTAGGCAAAAAAAATTTTCAGGGGGAGTTTTTCGAAAAAAAATATACCCATATATGTCCTTCAGGGTTTTATAATTTTTAATTCTTGAAAATGTGGTTACGAGAGTACGATTTTACAATTTTTTTCGAGTCAAAAGTAGTATATTTTTTCATGTTTGTATTAAATGTAATGGAATTCAATTTTTGTGATTTTCAGTTAGCTGAGTTGAGAACTTTTTTATCTCATGATTTCATGTCATAAAATTACCAAACATCACAAGATCACAAAATCACAAGATCATGAAACTTCACAAAATCAAAAATCACACAAGTCACAAAATTGGGAAAATAATAAGGTCACCTAAAAAGATGAAAATTCACAAAAATTAAAAAATCACAATAGGAAGAGTCACAAAAACTAAAAAAAAAGAAAAATTATAAAACTTGATAAAAAATCACAAAAACTTACGATATTACAGAAAGCTCTAATTTTCCCTTATATTTTTAATTTTTGTTTTCAAATTATATTTCAAACCTGTATATTTAGGATTTTAAAAATAATATTTTATCATAAGGCAAACCAATGAATTTTATTTAAAATTTTTGAATTTTCTTTCAAATTTCTGTGATTTTCAATTAGCTGAGTTTATGAAGAAATTTGAGAAATTTTTTTTCTCATGCTTTTAGTGTTTTCTCACAACCTGACGGATTTTATTTTGAATTTTTATATGTCAACTTTTTAAAAATTTTTGAGAAAATCATAGTACACAGATTTCAAGTATTTAATATGCTATAGTGTTGAAATTTTCTTGTAGGCTATATTATATATGTGACGCGCTCTGACAAAAGGGACCTTCTCAGCAAAAGTGAAAGTTTACATGGTGCGCTGTGGAAGGTGTTGAACTGCCATTTAAGCCCATGTAAATTATTTTCTTCGTCAATTTATGGTTTTTTTAAGAACCATAATTTTGGAATTTTGTATCGTACCAATTAAAGTTTAGTAATAGAACTTATAGAATCAATCATAATACGAAAATCGATTTTTTGCCGAGTAGGTCCCTTTTCTCAGAGCGCGTCACATATTATTTATCATTGTTGGCAATATTTAACATTTTTATTGCTTTAAAACTGTTTAGTTATATGGTATAGTCAAACATTTATGAATATAATTTCATTTCAGAAAAAATTCTTCTCAAGTTATAATAATTATTATTTTGAGTCAGAAAAACTAAAAATTCTGGACTTGTTTTGAATTTTACTGCTTTTTTTAATAGTATTGTAATTTTCATGAATTATTTTTTTTATCATTATCACTTTCGTCTATTTTTCGTAAAATAATAATATCAGTTAGAAAATTTTCTTCATTAAGTTTTTGAGTATGAAAAAATTTTACAGTGTTTCTAGCATTTTTGTCTATTTACGAAAATCAAAAGGATTTTTGAGTATTTTTTAAGAATTCTAGTATTTTCGTAGATATTTATAAATCACTTCTAAAAATTGTATGCTCGAGAATGCAAATATTAATAGATTTTTGATGATTTCATAGATTTTGAGGATAATTAGATCTACATTAATTTTAAATATTTTTTATGTATCCCTTAAATTTTCATTTGTTTTCAGAATTTTTAAGATTTTATCGTTTTCTATGATTTATATACATCGCCATTTTTTCAGATTTTTCGAAAACGCAATTTTTTCATAGAATTTAATAACTTTTAGCATTTTTTATAAATTTTAAGACTCGAAAGATTTTCTGGTATTTTAATGAATTCTTGTCTAAATTTTTTAGAGCTTTATTTCCAAATTTTAAAGTTTTGTGATTCTTAGAATTTTCGTAAATTTCATTTTTTTTTTAATCAACATTTTAAAATAATTGTTTTCCCACGTTTTCTTATAAGAAACGTTTGTCTTTATATTGTATTATAATTTAGTTTCAGAAAAAATTCCTTTTAAACTATAAGAATTGTTATTTTTAGTAAGAATAACTAAAAATTCTTAATTTAATTCGGATTTCACTTATTTTATGATTCAGTATTGTTATTTTTATGCATTATTTTTTTATCATCATCACTTTGTATATTTTTCGTGAAATAATATTGCTAAGCAAATTTTCTTCATATAAAGATTTCTAATATTTCTCACATTTTTTTAGTAGTTACGAAAATTGAAGGGATTTTTTCGAGATTTCCAATATTTTCGTAGATATTAATAAATCAATTTAAAAAATTTTATGCTCTAGAATGCAAATATCGATAGATTTTTGAAAATTTCATAGATTTTGAGGATAATTAGGTCTACCTTAAATTCAAGTATTTTTATTTTTCTTCAATTTTCTTTTGTTTTCAGTATTTATAAGATTATTTATCACTTTTTAGTATTCTCATACATTGCCTTTTGTGCAGATTTTTCAGAAACGCAATTTTTTCATAGAATTCAATAACTTTTAGTATTTTTCCGAAATTGTATGGCTTGATTATCAAATTTCACATTTTTTAGATTCTTATACAATTTTCGTAGACTTGAGTGTTTTTTTAAAAACTGGCAATGCAATTTCTTATATCAACTTCCAATTTGTTTTATCAACATCTTATCATAATATTAGTCATACATATCTCGGCATAATAAGACATAAACAAATGATATCGTTTTTTGATTCGGTCGATGACGAAAATTTTTTGCCCAACCTTAATAGAAATCCTAGCTATGCCCTTGGTGACCATTCATCAAATCATTCTTCATTGAAATTTTTTTTTTTCGTACTCACAATTTTCATTAAACCCTTATCATGATTTAAACTCATGTTTCTCCCTTGACCATTTGATTTTCAGGAGAGTCTGCGAGTTGCTCAAGAAAGTGATGGACCGCGTCGAGAATCGCCTCTTGGCGAACCCATTCCAGAACCTGCGTGATCGATTGGGCTCCCTGATGGTCACCATTTTCATTTCCACGTTGGATCTCAAGTCCGACATTCAGGGCCCCGAGTCGCAATCGCTCGACGGGCAGAAATTCCTAGACAAATTCAAACCGAAACTAGTGCAATTTGCCGACGAGTTGGCGGCAAACGCCAACGTGGAGGCCTCGCTGTCGAAACAAGTGGCGAACGTCAATTTGATGGATTACGAGGAGCCGTCGAGCAACGAAAAGCGGGAGGGTCAGCTGCGTGTATTCAAGACCATTTGCGAATGGATCAAGCACAGGTTAGTGGATAAGAAATACTTTGTTTCAAAGTGATCGTGTACTAACGATAATCCATTTTTCAGCTGTTGCCGCTCGTTGTCGGGGCCACTTCCAGGCTTCTACGACTTGTACCCCGTGATGTGTCAATTGAAAAACTACGAGGCGGACGAGGAGCTGTCCCGTACGATAAACTCGACCCTCGCACTTTTGGCGGAGGCGGTGCTGCTGCCAAAACACGTGAGCGGCGTTCTGGCGACAATTGTTCAGGCCACGAAAAATTCGTCCTGGTCCACCAGGACCAACTCCCTCGAGTTTCTCCAAGTGTTCGTTTTCCACAACATGGGCACTTTCCTGGGCAACGAAGAGTTCGTCAACACAGTGCGCGACGTCGTTCTGTGCCTCCTCGAGGACGAGCACGTGGAGGTTCGAGAGCAAGCTGCTGAAGTTCTCGGAGGACTTTTGCACAGCACTTTTATTCAGAACCAAGAGCAATTATTGGTGAGTCAGGCTAAGTTTTTTTTGGTAGCACAGCTGTCTAAAAACTTGTTTTATTTTTGTTTCGCAGGAAGAGTTCAAGACGAAATCCAGCACGAGGCTGAGAAAGCGGAAACGAGTGCGCACGAAACCTTTGTGCGACACGACCAACGCCGATTCCGAGGCCAACGCCATTCTCCTTCGCCATGCTGGAGTTTTGGGCCTTTGCGCTTTCATTCGAGCGCACCCTTACGACGTTCCGAAATACGTTCCTCAGATCTTCGAGCATTTGGATGATCATTTCAATGATCCTCAGCCGATTCCCGTATGTTTATATTAAGATTGGAGTATTGCAGAGAAAATTTGTTAGATTGAAGAGGTAACGAAATGTTTGTTTTATCGTAGGAAACGATTCGAACGACTCTAGCGGATTTCAAGAGGACGCACTACGACGGTTGGGTCCTGCACGCGCAGCAATTCACCGAGGAGCAATTGACGGTTTTGCAGAATTTGACAGTGCCGCCACCTCACTATTCCTAGTTGCTGTTTTTCTTACAAAGTAATTTTTTATGGAAGGGAAAGGTCATCTCATTTAAATGATGTAATCTAAACCGAATGCTAGTAAATAAATGGATCAAAGACATTTTTTTATAAATCATTGTCGATATGAATTCAGCACCGAGTTCTGGGGTATTTTCTTTATTCCATAATCCTCTCGATACAACAATGCTACGATTACAAATTTCGCGATTACAACCAACACTGAAGTATAATCTCAAGCAGAAAAAAAAATCAGAAAATTGTATAAATCCTTCCACTTTACGAATGCGAAGCGTAAAGTGTACTCCTAAATCCAGTAAACGCATAGCAAAAAAGTTTCAAGTTAACGTCAATCCGACATTCGATAAATTCTAATTCAAAAACTTGTGATTTCTACGCGTGAAAATCTAGATAAAGATAGCGAAACGTGATCCATGAAAGCCAAAAAATACCCTTTTACCGTAGAAAGACAAAGTTTTCAACGAAAGAAATTGATACAGTGACGAAAGAAATCGATCAGTTGTCGTCTCCATCATCGTCGTCGTCGGAGACGTACTTTTTCGTGACTCGCTTCCTGCGACCGCCCCTTCCTTCGCCCTTCTTGCCCTTCAATTTTATTTTCATGCGCACCGAGGAATCCGCGTCGGAAACGTCGTCGTCTGAAAACAAAACGGCACCATAAAAATCGACTCTTTCAAACAAACACCTTTCAACTTTTAACCTTTACCATTGTCGGAATTGGATTTCCCTTCTGCTTCGATCTGCTGACGAGCGTTGCTGAACAAGGTTTGCAAGAAGATGGAATCTTCATGAATGAGGGACGCTTCTTCGTTATAAATCTGGGCGTTCTTGCAAAGCTGCATAAAATCTTTTTCGAGCTCGTCGTAATCGGCGTACTGAAAATAGCAGAAATAATTGCATTTTTTCAAACCCACTATTCAAAAAATTCACGAAAAATCTACACAAACCTTTCCCTCGTCAATTTTCTGCGTAATCTTATTAATCGTCAACGGTTTCTTGATAATCTCGTAATAATCCGGCAATTCTCGACGCGAGGGCAGTTTCATGAAAGGCTTGCTCAGCTGCCTGTCGTCATTCGGATCCCGATGATCGATGATGACATCGATGATCTTCCTCATGGCTTTCTTGGTCTTTGAGTCGCACGAAGTGCGCTTCTTTTTCACCACGATCTCGTCGTCCTCGTCACTCCTCTTCTTGCGTTTGCGCGTTTTCTTCTTCTTCTTATCGTCCTCTTCTTCATCGTCGTAATCGACTCCGTCGTCGTCAATTGCCTTCAGCCATTCTTTTTCCGTCAAACTGTCCGTGTAATCCACTTCTTTCCTTTGCCTTGAACCACGACCAAGGAACCTGTCTTCGTCTTCCTCGTAAGTCCACCTCTCGACCTCGTCATCGTCCTTGACCAACCAATCCGGCAACTCAGTTTCCTCCAAAAGCCTCGACTTCCTGTTGGGCCCCAATTTCGCGTCCTCGCGTCTACGCTCGAGGTCCATTTTCTGGAACAATTCAAACTCGGGCTCGGACCTGTAGATCATTCGATTGATCGTCTCGTCATCGGGGACTTCGCTCTCTTCTTCGTCGTCCGCGAAATCCTGGTGCAAGATGCTCTGCAGGAACTGCTGTCTCTCGGAGCCCGTTGACTTCTGATCGAACATACCGGCTTGGATGACCTTCTCGTCCATGTTGAGCTTGTACCTCGCAGCTGCCAAAATTCTCTCCTCAACGGAATTCACCGTCATCAAGCGCAACACGCGTACTTCGTTTTTCTGGCCGATTCTGTGGGCTCGATCTTGGGCTTGCAAGTCCTAAATTAGGGAGAAAACAATTTTACAAATTTTTCCTTGCAACTTCCCGATTCCCAAAAAACATACCTGATGGGGATTCCAGTCAGAGTCGAAAATGATAACGGTGTCAGCGGCTTGTAGATTCAAACCGAGACCACCGGCTCTCGTGGACAAGAGGAACAAGAAATACTCGGATCCTGGGTCGTTGAATTTTTTCAGAAGATCGCCCCTGTCCTCGGCTTTGGTCGTACCGTCCAACCTGAGGTACATGAATCCACGCCAACTCAGGTAATCTTCCAGAATGGTCATGAGCTGTGTCATTTGACAGAAAAGCAACACCCTGTGATTCGTCGCCTTCAGTTTCGGCAATATGCGATCGAGTAATTCGAACTTTCCAGACGCGCGGAACAAGTCAGGCCTGAAAATCACAACCAAAGGTTTATTTACAATGAAATTTTATATTTTCCGATTTTAAATTTCCATGTCTCTGAAGTTCCAAACATTTAAAAATAAAAAAAATTGTTTTATCATTCCTAGTAATAGAATTAATTCATAATTATTGATATTTAACGTTTCTCATTCTTTTTAATTTATTAATAGTTGGAAATGAATGATACATTTTTTTTTGTTTTCGTTTATTTCATAAACGTTTGGAACTTCAGGCACATTTTTTCTCTATAAATTCATGATTTTACACACGATGAAAAAGAAAAAATATTTTTTTTTTATTTTGAATTACATGAAAAATGTTTTCAAAATGCATTAATTCATTGAATAAACTTCAATTCAAGTATATTTCATATTATATTAATTATATAATATACAATCAATTATCTTAATTCAATAACTTCAATTATATCAATTTACCCCGAGACAACGCTGCTGCCAATTGCACCAATGTGCTCGCAGTATTTTTCTTCGATTGCTTGGAACATGAAAGGGTGGTTGCACAATTTTCTCAATTGAACAATCGTGTTCATGAGAGCTTTGGCTCCTCCTTTTCCGTGCTTTCCTTTCTCTGAACCATCGGTGAGCAGAACACCCTTGCTCTGCATGTGCCTGAAAACGCATGAAAATTGAATTCTAAATTCTAGACTCTAAATTTCTTTTTAAATTAAATAATTAACTAATCATAAAATCAATAATAATTAATAATGATAGTTAACAATAATAAAATTGAATTAATGAATATTATTAACTAAATTATCATTAACATTCATGAAATTTTATATTGACTCACTTTAATCCCTTTTTTTTCCTTCTACTTTTAAAAGTTAATAAAATAAAAATTCTTCAATTAAATGAAATTTAATAAAATTTTCCTTTAAAATCATTATTATTATTAATGATAATAATTAATGATAAAATTAAAAAAATTGAATTAATAAATATTCTCAAGTAAATTATCATTAAGATTCATGAAATTTTATCTTGACTCACTTTTATCCCTTTTTTCATTTTACTTTTTGAAATTTTTTTTTAACTAAATAAAATAAAAGTTCTTCAATTAAATAAAATTAAATAAAATTTTCCTTTCCAATTATTATTGTTAATGATAATAATTAATAATAAAATTAATAAAATTGAATTTTTAAATATTATTTACTAAATTATCATTAAGATTCATGAAATTTTATCTTGACTCACTTTTCTTCCTTTTTTTTACTTTTTACCATTTAAGAATTATTATTGTCAATAGTTGAAGAATATAATCGAATCAGATTTCATTTTTCTTTAAACTATAAATTAAAAAAAAAGAGTAGACTTACTTGTAAAGAACTTTCTGCAATCCAGACATGTCGCATTTGATGATGTATTCAACTTTGTCCGGCAATTGCGACTCGACTTCCTTCTTCAAACGCCTCAGCAAGAACGGTCGTAAAACTTTGTGCAGACGACGAATGATCAAAATTGTTTCCTCTTCGTTCAACTCGACCTGAAACACGAATTTCGAAAAAAACAATTAGTTTGCCAAATAGTTGCAAGTTATACATGATATTCACCAGAATTGTAAAATATTGTTGATTATTTTTCAACATTTTTTTCCTTTTTTCATACTTCAGTTATTATTCAATTTATTTTCTGTTTTATTAATTATCTCAATATCGAATTTCTTAGAAAATTTTTCAATTTCGTATTTAAATTTTTAATATAGAAATAAATCAATTTATTTTTTCTATTAGAAATATTAATAAAGTTCTTCATTATCAGGTCTTTATAATCAAATCTTTTTAAATAATTTACTCTTCTTTTAATATGTTTATTAATAAAACCAATTGGATAATTATTCATTTTTAAAATATCTCTCAAATTATTTTTGGATCTGATAAATTGGGAACCTGAAATTTGGAACTCATTGTTGGGGCCCAATCCAGAAGGCCCAAAAATAATTCGGGACTGATAAATTGAGATTCACTATTTGGGCCCAATCAAGAAGGCCCAAAAATAATTTGGGACTCATAAATAGGGAACCTGAATTTTGGGACTCACTACTTAGGGCTCAATCCAGAAGGGCCAAAAATAATGTGGGCCTTGTGTATTTGGGCCTGATATATTGGGAATCTGAAATTTGGGGTTTACTATTTGGGCCCAATCCAGAAGGCCCAAAAATAATGTGGGACTGATAAATTGGGATTCACTATTTGGGCCCAATCCAGAAGGCCCAAAAATAATGTGGGACTGATAAATTGGGATTCACTATTTGGGCACAATCCAGAAGGCCCAAAAATAATTTGGGACTCATGAATTGGGAACCTGAATTTTGGGACTCACTACTTAGGGCCTAATCCAGAAGGCCCAAAAATAATTTGGGCCTGATATATTGGGATTCTGAAATTTGGAGTTCACTATTTGGGCCCAATCCAGAAGGCCCAAAAATAATTTGGGACTGATACATTGGGATTCACTATTTGGGCACAACCTAGAAGACCGAAAAATAATTTGGGCCTTGTGAATTTGGGACTGATAAATGGGAGTCTGAAATTTAGGATTCACTATTTGGGCCCCATCTAGAAGGCCGTAACATAATTTGAGCCTTCTGAATTTAGGACTGATAAATTGGGTACGTGAAATTTGGGACTCACTACTTGGGGTCCAAAATATTTAGGGCCTTATGCAAGGAAATGGGCCTAAAAACATTTAAACACTTTGTTTAAAAACTTTGAAAAAAAATTCACCTTTTCTCCAGTTGTAGCGAAAGGAGCGTTGAACCATTGCTCGAAAGTGCTGCAGGATTTGAAAATGGACGGCAGCAAAAAGTTGAGCAACGCCCAGAGCTCGGGCAATTTGTTTTGAAGCGGAGTACCGGTCAGTAAGAGTCGATGGGGAGCGAGGTAATGAGTGTTGAGGACCTGGGTGAGTTTGCAGTGATGATTTTTCATTCGGTGACCTTCGTCGATGATCATGTAACGCCATTGCAGCTTGGCGAGCACGCTCTTGTCCTTGATGACGTATTCGTAGGTCGTGAGGAGGACGTTGAATTTCGTTGCGCGCATTTGACCTTGGATGGTGCGTCTACCAGCTGGTGAACCTTTGTACGAAACCACGATTACGCTCGGCGCCCATTTTTCGAACTCCAACACCCAGTTCGACAAAGTCCTGAAATCACGACAACGGTACGATAATTTAATTTAAAAAATTTAAAATAATTTCAAATACGTCGAATTCCCCTTCACCAATTTTTAATAACATTTCTGAAAAATTGGTATCATTGGATCTCATGCTTTTTTTTATTCAATATCTTAATCTCTTTCCAAAAATTCCTTATATTTATTAGAGATTCGGGGATGTTCGGGTATGTTCGCAAGTGTTCGGAAGTGTTCGGGTATGTTCGGAATTGTTCGGGTATGTTCGCAAGTGTTCGGAAATATTCGGGTATGTTCGCAAGTGTTCGGAAATATTCGGGTAGGTTCGGAAATATTCGGGTAGGTTCGGAAGTTTTCGGGTATGTTCTAGTATGATATTCTGTGACATTCGGGTATGTTTAATTGATTCAAATGTGACATTCTGTGACATTCAGGTGTGTTCGGGTATGTTCGGAAATATTTAACTTTTGAATTTAATATACAATCAAAAATTTTATTTAACTTTTGGTGTTCGTAAAAAAAACATATTAAAAGGCAAAAACCTTTCTTTCTTGATTCTGAGAAACTTAATGCTTTAATAAATAAAAATAATAGAATAAATACTCAAAGTTATAGAAATCTATGGAAACACAGTTTTCTGAAAAATCTAAAGAAATATTTAAAAACTGTGAAACTTAAAACGCCGATGAGTTATATTATAAAAAAAGGTGAATAACTAACTATAGAAATACTAAAAATCTGTAAGAATAGAAGAAAATGTCACATTATATTATGAATACTAAAAAAATACGAAAAATCTGTGTAGACGTAATATTCTCAGAAATAGATGAAAATATTCAAAATAAATCGAAATTTTAATTTAATAGCATCTATATAATTTCAAAAATCTTAGAACGATCTATAGAAATTCTGAAAAATCCTGTAAAATTATGTTTTATTTAAATGCAATTCAAATATGATGTTCTCAAAAAATTATACAACTTTAATCCTAAAGCATATTACTTTAAAAACAATTAATTTCTTCAAATTGTATAAAAACAAAACAAAAAAATGAAAAAAAACATGACGAGACTCATTATAAAGTGTATGAAATTTTCAGAAAATAATACAATATTTGATAGATAACGTAAAAAAAGAAAATTCTAGAAATCTATTAAATTCAGAATACATATCTGTGGATATTATTGGCTCAAAAATACATGAAATCAATAAAAAATGTTCAAACTTCAATTATCACAATATTAAATATTCTACAAAATTACATAGAAATTAAGGGACAATACCAATAAAACTCTTTTTTTACTCATCATTTCACGTGAAAAACTTTTGATAATTTACAAATTTTTGCTAGTGCAATCATGAATCAGTCCTGAATTTTGGGTACCAAATTCAAGTATTTTGAAAATTGGCTAAAAAATTTTCAACTCAGAAAAAAATCGATGTTTTAATTTTTCAGTACGAAGATTTTAGTACATTTTATATTGTAAAATTATAAAATAAAATTCATATATAAAATCTATGAACAATTTTTTAACTTAAAATTCATTTGAATAATAAAAAATACTTCATTTATTAAAATTCAATTTATACCAAGAGTCACTGAAATTTTCAATGTTGTAGCATAAAATTTTAGAAAGAAATAAAAGTACTAGAAAATACACCTTTTTGTAAATAACATTAAAAATCTGTGTAGAAATTACTTTCTCAAAAATATATAAAATTCTTATAAATTTTTAGAACTTCGAATTCCAGAATCTAGAAATCCACAAAAAAAAACAATAAAATTCTTTAAACTATAAATACGAAAAAAATATTACTGGGGATCTACATAAAAAATACTGGTTTCTTAAAATTCGATTTATACCTGAAATTATTCAAATTTTCAATGTTGTAGCATTAAATTTTAGAAAAATAAAAATACTAGAAAATACTACAACTTTTTTGTAAATAACACAAAAAGCGAAAATTTCAGAAATCTGTGTAGACATAACTTTCTCAAAAATTTATCATGTTGAAGAATTTTATAAATTTTGAAATTATAAATTTAGAAACTGAAAATTATTATAAAACAATAATCAAAATCCCTATAGAAAATAAAATTGAAGAATATATTCATTCACGAAAAAATCGTAGAACTCTTAACTCAATTGCAGGAAACTGCATATAATTATTCTATAAATTCTCGAATCCATGATATGTGTGACACCCCAATTTGAAATTCCTATCCACTCTCAAAAGTCATAACTTTGATGTACTAGAAATTGCAATCGAAATAAATCAATAAATAATAGAACAAATATTTAAGAAAAAAAAATTGTACTTACGAAAGTGGCACGATTATCAAAAAAGGTCCGTTAACTTTTTTCTTTTCCATCAAATGAGTCACAAGAGCGATTGTCTGAATGGTTTTACCAAGACCCATTTCATCAGCCAAAATTCCATTGAGATTGTTGTTGAACAAAGACACCAACCACTCAAGACCCTGTAAAAAAAAAAATAAAACCTAAATAAATTCATGTCATAACTTTAGATTTACAATAATTTGCAATATAATTTCATAACATTTCACCAATTCCTAATTTCAAAAAAATTTTACCTACCTTGATTTGATACTCTTTCAGATTTCCATTAACCATGATAGTAGGTTGTTCCGTAACGACTTCGTGCACGGTATGAGCAATGCTATAATAAGTTTGCTCTTCAGTTTTATACTCGTCATCTTCCACTTTCGCTTTCAGAATCGTCTTCTTGACTTTTTCGTCGTCTTCGTTGGACTTATCTGGGAAAAGCACAAAAACCCCAACCATGAAAAAAAACTCATTCCACAGACCAAAAATAGAAAAAAACACAACTGACCTTCATTGTCTTTCACGTGATCCTCGCCATCATCTTCCTCTTCCTCTTCATCCTCTTCGCTGTCGGATTCTATCGTCTCCCATCCTGGATGAGAATCCAAGAACGAGCTAAGTTGGCTCATAAGAGGAGCATCATCTCCGGTCAAAGTACGACCAGTCGCGGTTTCCACGACGCTGACGCGAGTGTCTTCGTTGGAGCCACCGTCTTCGGCGTTTTCGTCTTGAAGCTTTTTCTTTTGCTTCTGCAACAACAACAAATTTTTGAAGACATATGTATCTCCCCCTTCCCCCACCCCTATATTACATTAAAAATGTGGAGTTGCATCGTGTGTGATTCCCACATAATACTTAAAAGTGCGTTTCAAAGAATTGATGTCTGCATTCATCTTGTGAAACATTTTTTGAAACAACATGTTTCCGTCAATTTCTGATGTGTGACAAAAAGAAAAAACTTGTGTCTACTATATTTTCATCAAATTACATCATCAATAACAAAAAAAAAAAAAAAAAATGTAACTTCCCAATTATATTAGGGGAATGTGGGGAATCTCAAACCACACTTTGATTGAGATTCTATTTCATAACCACTGATCAGTGGTTATGTTTGAAACACTTCCGAACCTACCCGAATATTTCCGAACATATCCGAACACTTGCGAACATACCCGAATATCCCAAAATGTCTTACTCGAACATACCCGAACGATTTCGAACATGCCCGAACACTTCCGGACATACCCTAACACTTCCGGATATACCCGAACACTTCCGAACCTACCCGAACACTTCCGGACATACCCGAATCTCTATTAGAGTATCTTTGGAAAGAGTTTAAAATATTTAATTAAAAAAAAGGATCTAATAATACAAGATAAGTGTTCACAACTCATCCGACAGTCAAAATTTTTCAAAAGTTTAGAAATAGATGTTAAATTAGAAACAAAATGCTACGTTTTCGAGGTTGCAGAATTTAAAAATTCGAATTTTTCGCAAAATTCTGAAGATTTTACATAAATGTTCGATTTTGTCATTTTGAAAAATCATGGGGAATGTCGAACCACTTTGCAAATTGAGAAAATTTGAACAACTATTGGTGTAAAACATTTATTCATGATTTGTGATGAAGAAACATAAGATTTTAATGAAAAATATACAGAAAAAATAGATGTTGTTCATTTGGAGATAATTATTTTTTTTTTTATTTAATTACTTTTTTAACTAATTATTTATTTATTGTTAAATGTTTACTTAACATGTTTATTCAACAAAATACTGTAATTCTACAAATGTAAAAATTTAAATAGATATTTAGATTTGAAATAGATTTTCTATTAATAAATAAAATTGAGAGGTATTTTTAGTGCTTGATACATAAACGTGTAATTCAATTTTTCTAACAAATCATTATATTTATCAATATCGTTTTAATTTTGATGTTTATACTAAATTTATCTGATTTTTAGCTATATGAGTGCTCATTTGTTTATTTAACAAACGTTTAATTAACATGTTCATTTAACAAAACATTGTAATTCTACGAATATAAAAATGAAATAAATTTTTCGATTTGAAATAGATTTTCTATTAACGAGTAAAATTAAATTTTGTGATGTTTTGTAATATTTTGTAACATTTTGAAACTTTTGAGTAACATTTAGTTACATTTTGTGATATTTTGTAAAATTTCGTGATTGTAAGATATTCTGTGAAATTATGATATTTCGTGACATTTTGTGACATTATGTGATTTGGTGATACTTGATGGTATTTCGTTAAATTTTGTAGTATTTTGTAACTATGTGATTTTGTGATACTTTGTGATATTTCGTGACATATTACGACATGTTGTGATTTTGTATTATTTTGTGACATGTTGTGCTTTTGTGATATTTCGTTACATGTTATGACATGTTGTGATTTGTGCTATTTTATGTCATGTTGTGATTTTGGGATCTTCTGTAACATTTTGTGACATGCTTGTTATTTTGAGATACTCTGTAAAATTTTGTGACATGTTATGATTTTGTGATATTCAGTTATATTGTGACTTGTGAAATAATACGATGTCAGAAATATCGTATAGTTCGCACGTTAGATAATGACAAATATGACAATGGTTCGATATTTCCCATGGTTCGAAATTCCCCACATTCCCCTACAAATTTCCACAGGCCTAACCAACCTTTTTGCGTTTAAGCTCCTCGACTTGTTTCCTCCTCTGCTCCATTTTGTGCTGCTTGACCATCTCCGTGAGGTTGGAAATGTACTCGTCCGTCTGCGACAAGAGGAACGCCAAACGCTTGTCTTTTTTCTGATCGATGAGTTTCCTGTAACCCTCTTCGTCTTCAGCCATCAACCGCCGCATACGCTCTTTCTCGATCCGCTCCTGTTCCTTTTTCTGCTCGCGCTCCGCGTTAGCGTGGTGATTGAGCACGGCTTTGTTGATGCGACCCAATTTAACGACATTGTTGCGATGGAATTCTTTGAAGTCTTTGCCGTGTTGAAGAACAGCAGTGAGGAATTCCTAAATTAAAAAAATTGTACGATTAATTTCAATCCAAACGAATCATTTTAATCCATAAGGCCTAAAATACTCTGGGCCTTATAGATTGGGCCCAAATAGTGAATCCCAAATTTCAGGCCCACATTATTTTTGGTCCTTCTAGATTTGGCCCTAAGTAGTTAGTCCCAAAATCCAGGCTCCCAATTTATGAGTCCCAAATTCACAAGGCCCAAATTATTTTTGGGCCTTCTTGATTGGGCCTAAATAGTGAACCCCACTTTATCAGTCCCAAATTATTTTTGGGCCTTCTGGATTGGGCCCCGACAGTAAGCTCCAAATTTCAGGTTCCCATTTCATCAGGCCCAAATTATTTTTGGGCCTTCTTGATTGGGCCCAAATAGTGAACCCCAATTTATCAGTCCCAAATTATTTTTGGGCCTTCTGGATTGGGCTCTAAGTAGCGAGTCCCAAATTTCAGTTTCCCAATTTATCAGGCCCAAAAATATTTTTTTCAGTTTTGATTTTCGATTTTTTCCAAGTTTTTTCGGAAAATCATCACCTGATGTTTTTGCCGGCGTTTTCTTTCCGCTTCCAGCTTCTGCTGTTTCTCCAATTTTTCCGTGGCTCGAGCTTCTCGAAGACCTTGGCGTTTGGTGCGTTTGTAAGCTTTCACGTTCACCGCGGTTTCCAAGGTCGTGTCTTTTCGAGTGCAAGCAAGAATCTAAAACGAGAACAATAATTGAAATTAGTATTTTAATCTTCGATTACCTAGCAATTTAATGTAAACAATCGCATTAAATGAAATTGTATAAAATAAATTTTATTTTTGAACTAAATTAACTATATTATTACACTAAATTATGTAAAATTACATTATGTAAACATAATTATGTAATTATGTAAACAAACATGTATACGAAATTAAAAACTCACAAATCTTTTAAAATAAACATTTTTCAAAGAAAAAAATACGTATCGATTTTTTTTCGAAAATAATAGATACATATGTTGCCAAATTTAATTTTTTTTTCCATGCAATTTCCCAATTCTTGTTTATTAAGGACTGGATGATTGCTTTTTTTTTCAAATACCTCAGATCGCAATTGTCTCTGAAAATTCAGAACTCTGAGCATTCGGAGCTCGATTTGAGCATGGATTCTCAAATCTTCAGGCATGTTGGTCGGAACGTTGCTGAGTTCTTCCATGCGAAGGGCGATACGAGCAGCGACTCTGTAAATCATAATATTTTCATATATATTATAAAATATAAGGAAAATAATAAAAATATAAATATAACAAAGAAAAAAAAAATTCATATTTATATATATAATAAAAAAAATCATGAATATAACAATATTATAATTTTATTTTACTAATAAAATATACATTAATTTTATTTATAAATTATATTATAAATAATTATATAATTAAATAATAAATATTATAAAATAAAATTATTAAATATTACATAAAAATAATTTATAATAAAGGAAAATACTAAAAGAACCATGAGCTATGAAACCAGAGCTATGAAATATAATATGTAAATCTATAAAGATATCGATTTCTAAGTTAAATAGAATAGAATTACTTAAAATTTTACGTATTTTTTATTAATTATAAAATTTGAAAGATTTCCTGATGTATTGATGGATTTTTATATTGATTATTGGAATTGAAATTCCAGAATAAAAAGTTTCATGGATGAAAAATATTTCATGTAATTTTTCAATAAACAGTAATTTTAGGTATCTTGCATTTCATGGTTTTCTAGTACAGTTTGTATTTTTTCAGTGTTTGCACATAAATTAATGAATTTTGTGATAAATTTATGCTTTACTATATAGTTTTCTAGAATTCAACGCTTAAGAATTCGAAGATTTATAAATTGTTACAATATTCTGGACTTTTGAGAAAATTATATTTTTAATTCTAATTTGTTTATAGATTTCTAGAATTTTTTTGCTTATCAATATAGATTTACAGAATTTGATGGTATAAAATTCGTAGTTTCATGAATTTCCAATATTTCTTGAGATTTTTCGAAAAAACATTACCTTCATTGATTTTTAGTACAAAAAATTAGATTTGGATCATATCTATACCATTTTTCGTATTTTACAGTAATTACTAGATTTGAAGGATTTTTTTTTATATCTTTATGGATTTTTTTACAGATTTCTGCAACTGAAGCTACAAAATATACAATTTTATAAATAATTAATATTAAATGTAATTTTTTAATACACATTAGCTTCTGATTTCTTCAGATTTTTTTTTTTTTGGTAGGTACTGTTAGTATTTTTCATATTTTGGTAATATTTACCTACATAAATTATTGAAATTTACATATTTATTTATAAATGGATTTCATGGTATATTTATGCTTTTTCCATATAGTTTCTAAGATTAAAATATTTATAGATTGTTTTCAGCTTCATAGATTTTTAAGAAAAATATATCTGTAGTAATTAAGAGTATTCATATTGTTTTTCATTTTGAGTATTTTTCTAGTAATCGATTTCCAGAATTTAATGGCGTGAAATATGAAGTATCATGAATAGTTAGTATTTTTTATATTTTTCAGAAAACATTATTTTTATTGATTTCCAGTATTCTACAAATTTTAAGCACTTTCCAAGTTTTTTTTAAATAAAATAAAAATAAAATCAATATAAAAGAATAGAAAAATATAGAAAAATATCATAATATTATAATATTATTAATTATAAAAATATATTATAAAATTATGTGATATATTTTAGAAATATATAAAAAAATAAAATTTCAAAAAATAAATGAGTAAAACAAATAAAAATTTTTCCTGTTTTTTCATGGATTTATTCATAAATTTCATGAATTCAATGCTCGAGAATTTAAAGCGTTGTAGATTTTTCTTACTTTTGAGTACTTGAAAAATTTTGTTTTATTTTCTAGCACTTTAATAGATTGTTAGTTTTTTTGTGGATACCCTAATAGATTTCTAGAAACTGATTCTCTAGAATTCCAAATATGTTAAATTTCAAACATTTAATAATATTTTTCAGAAAACGATTTCCTCAAAGTTTAACATATTTCTAGTTCTATCATTATTTTTCAAATATTTTCAGTATTTAACATGATCTTTGAATTTCTTATATTATAATAGACTTCTGTATAGAACTAGAGAATTTAATGTTTAAGTATTCAAAGTCTTATGGTTTATTTAGTATATTTTCATGAATATTCGAAAAAATTACGTCTGCATAAGATTTAATGAACTCCCAGTATTTTAAGTATTTCTAAGTTTTTAGGAAATTCTGTAGTTTTTATAATACTAGCTAGTATTTTCGTAAATGTCTAGTACTTTTTTCGTTTGCTTCGTAGATTTTTCGTATCCCATTATTTTCTACAGGGTGTCCCAAAGTCCGCGATAAAAAAAAATCCTGAATTCCTTTTTCAATTTCGAGTCGAAAAGTCCTTTACCACTTTTTGCAAAACTCAAAA
>JAPYZL010010165.1:0-24302 GCA_030522825.1 Platygaster orseoliae | reverse complement strand
TCCAACTCGTGCGTTTGGGCACTCGCTACCGCTCGTGCCCAACTTCGCACTCGTTGAAATCATCCTTTTTCTCCCTTGTAGCATAAATATCTATTGTAACTTTCCGCTGCGAGTAATTAGAAAATATTGATACCTATTGATCCTTTCTACAATTGAGAAAAATATTTAAAAGAATTTCTATATGAAAAATCGAGAAAAATATTTAGGTACCCAACAGACGTAATTAGAAGCAGTGAAAAAGGCTATATGAAAATTCGACGTAAAGCACATTATTACTCACGAACAGAACTGTTTGAAAAAACATATCTGGTCTTGAACAATATCCATAATTTTCCATTTATCAGCAATATTCTAGATATAAAAATTTGTTAATATAGAAAATTTTTGATTTTCTGAATTGCAGAATCGAGCATTCTGTGGCAAATTTTTTTAGTCCAAGCTTTGTGAAATTAGAACAATTATCGTCACGAAACTAAACAAATTTGTATTATTTCAGTAAATTTTGAATAATTTTGTAAATAAGGCGTACAATTTTTTTTCGTTGAATTGAATACCTACGATGACGTTCATTCTATTTTGTAATCAAAATCTGAAAATTTAAAGAAAATAAAGAAACTGCCGAGAACCTTAATGAGTTAGACACATTTAAACAAACTTTGTAAAGTTTTCAATTTTCTGTATCACGCTTGGTATTTCAAAATTTTCAAAAATCGAAAAACATTGAAGATTTCAAAAACTTTAATATTCAAATTTTCGAAAAATATTTATGAATTTGTGCAGTTGTGTTTATTCACATATTTTTTCGAAATATTTACCTACGATATTTTTTCTGTTCTTGAATTAAAATATGCAAATCTCGATCAAGTAGCAAGTTACGAAAAATTCCAAATGTTAGATGATTTTTCATAATATACAGGGTGATTCAACATGATCTGAGCACCCGAAAAATTTAGATTCCTTGTAAAATTCCGAGACAATATTTCCTTTGCCACTTTTTACAAAACTCAAAAATAAAAAAGTTGTTCAACTTTGAAATTTAAACAATAAATGCCTTTTTTCAACAAATAGTAATAAAAACCAGGGACCAAACTCTACCTGAATTTTCTTCAAATTTTTCTGAGTCGAAAAGTCCTTTGCCACTATTCACAAAATTCAAAATCAAAAAAGATATTCGAGTTTGAAATCTGAGGAATCTGATTGGTTGAAACTTCTAACTCAAATATTTTTTTTGATTTTGAGTTTTGCGAAAAGTGGCACTGGACTTTTCGATTCAGAAAATTATAAAGAAAAATGAGGTAGAGTTCGGTCCCTAGTTTCTATCACCATTCGTTGAAAAAGCGCATTTATTGTTTAAATTTTGAAATTGAATAACTTTTTTATTTTTGAGTTTTGTAAAAAGTGGCAAAGGAAATATTGTCTTAGAATTTTACATGGAATCTTAATTTTTCGGGTGCTCAGGTCATGTTGAATCACCCTGTATAGTAGTTTTGAATTTTTTCAATTCCACTCGATTCAAAAAACAATAGAAACTTGCTATATTGCAAATAACTTTTATGAGTTCAATAAATTCGTAGAATTCCAGGAATTTTTTATTAATCTTAATGAACATACAGAGGCCGTGTAATATTCTTATTGAAATTCATTTTACAATGTTCGATTGTACAAAAATGATCAATAATTCTAAAAACCTAATCGAAATGTATAGTTATTAAAAACATTGATTATTTTTCAAAAATTTATGTATAACGAATTAGTCAAAGTAGAAAAATCTCGCAATTCTTTTACTCTCCCGGCAAAGTTACAAAAAGTATATCATTTATTATAAAATATTATTCAAAAAATTGCACGTTACAATATAAAAAAAAAACTTACATTTTCATACTGTGGATAATTGTTTTTCAATGATATGTATATTTCACTAAGAAAAACCGATCGAGGAATAGTCTTTTCGACATCAAATTGGATAAAATTGTATAATAATTCGTAATACATCATGAATAAAAAAATACTGAAAAACTGTCATCATTTATTAAATCTCTTCCACTCATATTCCAGAAAATGCACGAAAACATCGAGATCAAATTTTTTATCTGATTGATTACAAACGTGCCCTTCAAAATGTGATTATTTTCAGACATATAAATCTTCTGAATAAATTTCTTTTTCTGAGTAGACATCTGCTACACAAAAAAAAAAAATTAAAAAAATTTTCCTTGAAACTGAAATGAAAAATGATTAATTTATATTGCTTCCTTTGCCCTGAAGATCAATGGCATTTCCGCTTTAGAGAGCGATCGTGGAAGATCGGGAACAACGCTTCCTTGGAATAGCAAATCACGCGATGCATAACGAGCTGTTCCTCGACAAATGAACACATGTTCTCTCAGGACAAGCGTCGCTTTGGCAAGTCTATAAACGAACACTTTCTCCGCGCGTGTGGCCTCACTGCACCGATAAAAATATCAATCTAGAAAGTGAAAATCGACGACGAACAATCCGGTTTTTCCTCGCGTTCCTAATGCAACTCATGCTTTTGCAGACGATGTTCCGCAATTACGTCCTTCCGGATTCTATCAAGGTTCGCCGCAAGAAATCGCATCTCCCTGGCTGTAAATGAGAATCTAATCGATCCGACGACGCGAATTTTCATCTTCCTTCCAGTTGAGAACGAAAAACAATGCTCACGGTAAACAACGATAAGCAAGAAACGAAGTGAACAAGTTTTTCACAAAAATGAGATTTTTTTCGCACGTAGATGAGAATTCATGAACCGCGGGGAAAATTATCCAGCCCGTTGAATTGCGGTGAACAACTTTCGAAGCCAAGTTTTGGCGTTTGGTGAGAAATTAATCCCGGAACGTGAAGTCGAGTTTTGATGTTGAAGTATGTTTAAGAGTTCAAAAATCGTTGGCGTTGGCATGAAAAAGATTAACTTTAAGATGAAAATGATGAATAGATTAGAAATTCATGTTCGATAAGTTCGATTCCGTTAAGGGAAAAACTGGGCCTAAAATTAGTATTCAACTCGAGCATATGCTACATATTCAGTATCATATGAAATATGATAAGAACTATAATTACTTATAAGTTTAAAATATATTATTATCGATGAGAATCCCAAATGAATTCAAAACAAAGAAAAAATTTTTTAAAATAACTTCTGAACAATTCTTGAAAAATATTGCTCCAATAAAAACTATGTATAGTGAAAGTTCAATAACATACCATTTCCATGAAAAAAAAAAGAAAAGATGTGATTCTGGTTTTAAAACTATAATAAATCTGTAAACAGGTAACAGAAATGGAACACTATTTGAAGATTCAACTGGATTTTCAGTGAAAAATGGAACTCGATTTCTATCTAGAACTTTAACTGGTTTTTTACTAAAATTATCGTAATAACATAATTTCTGGAAATCTAACCTAAAATTTATTCAGCAATATGATAAGACTTGTACTTGTAAAATCTAAATAAAATTTTGTAAATTCAATTTCATTATTCTATAGAAAACGAAGTAAATTTCTACTGAATAAAGGAAAACTATGATTCTCTTTAGAAGTCAAACAAAATATAAATCTTGGAATAATATAAGATTTCTGTTTGTGAAATTCATATGAGTTTTCAATTCAAATATCCAACTGGATTACTAGTTCGAAGTCCAACTGTATTGTTACACAATTCAAATTGAATTCTTCCAAAAATTCAAGATGATTTTCAGTTAAAAGATCTCAAAAAGTATCTAAATAATATAGGTATCAATAAAATTTTGGTTAAAAATCCAACTTATTTAGGATTCCAGAACTAACTGGAACTCTACTTAAAAAACAGTTAAGAAATTTAATAAATAAATGAAACTCGATTCGACACAATCACATTTCCATTTTGTTATTTAAATGAATTTCAGTTGGAATGGCAAACGGATTTTCACTTCAGAAATCAAAATGAATATGCAGTAAAAAATCAGTGCATCACTTTTAAGAAACGAAAAATGAATAGTCATTTAAATCATCCTTTCGTTTTTATCAAAGTGTTAACCATAACGGATTTTGAAAAAAAAATTCAACTGGATATATAGTTTAAAACGCAACTGCAATATTAAGACATCAAACTTAACTTTTGCATGGACAAACAGAGGCTTTTTTGAATTTAAAAGTTCTAATTACATTTTCGTCTAGAATCATTTTTTACTTATATACAATAAATTTTGATAAATAAATAAAATAGTTAAAAAATGAAATGGATAAAATTAAATTATATTTCAATATATTTAATTTGTTCAGAATGTATCATTAGTAAAAAAAAATTTAATTTTATCTCCGCTGCTTCATCTCCAAACATTTTTAAATAATTTGTTTTTATTTCTGAAGAAATCCAGCCACCTCAAAAACAATGAGCTTCAAATGAAACACCCCTCATCTTTCTTATCAGGCCTGTCTCAAAACAAAAGCTAGAAAAGATTGCTAAGATTTTTCCCTGAGAAAAAAATTGCTGGAAACATGGAGGTCTGCATAATCTCATATGGATTTTGGTTTTATTAAGCAGGAATGTTCATGTTTTATTCAAGAGTCGACTCGTTAGCAACGAACAACGCGAGAAAAAATTTATTGGTCGGAAAATGTAATAGAGACTTGGATCAAATTTGAATTGTAATGCTGTATCGATTTTACAATATCTCAAGGTAATAAAAAGATTCATCAAAGTCATCTGTACTTTGACCGCTTATTTAGTTATTTTTTTAGCAAATTATCTTAAACAATAAACTGAGTGCACTTCGTTTCTTCGTGTACTTTCCACTGACATGAGAAAAAATTTTTACTATTGATTATTTTTCCAGATGGTGAATGGCTCAATTTATCTTCATAGTGAAGTCAATAAATGCGGAGTTTTTCATAATTTTAACACCCTTACTAATAAGCCATAGTCGACTATTTAAAAATAAGAGAGCATGACATCATTTCATTTATCTATTGTATGAAAGAATGAGTTTTTGCAAAACAATGTTTGCTCATATTTTATTCAGTTACAACCGTACTCTGCTATTTTCACTTCGACCATATAACATGTGACTTTGTATCATGTATCATTTTCGTCAATATCGTTATACCCAACACGAACTTATCAAACACGGAAATACGTTCGTGTCATATTAAATTCTGTATTTCATTGTTCTTCGTGCAACCAATCATCATGATATCTGTGGAATGATTACAATATACATAAAAAAGTTGAAACTTCTTGTATTCATGAAATACAAAAATTGTTTTAAAACCTTATCATTATATCAAAAATAGCCACTTTAAAGCAATGATTTTTTTTCTAATAACGACGACGAAAAAAAAAATCTCTGCTTTTCCAAATCAGCATGGAAATAAATAATTTACGTTAACTTAAATAATTTTGAAAACTTGTTGAATTATACTTCGAATTCCAACGTTCCTCAAAATTAGATAAAGTGATGTCAAGAACGATTCTGACATGTTCCAGAAGCCATAATCACTTGAAGTTTTCTATCACGCGAAATTCGAACTATCAAAACTCCTTTATTCCTTTTCGCTTGAATAGTACAATGTGTAATCCCGGATTATCTTATCAACATTGACACGCTGACTTTCTATTTGGATCGGATCCAAAATTTCACTTTCTTCGCGTGACTTCACCATTCGCATTCTACAATTTTATGTATACGTAATAACGATGATGCAAAATTTGATTGGCAACTTGTGCTCGCACGTATTTTGATGTAGCTAAAATTGTTTTCAACAGTGAATAATTACGCTAAAACATACAGCGTATAAATTGAATCGACAAAATTTTCAAGTAAATCATGTAGTTCAGTTTGATGTGAAATTGTTCAAAATGGATCAATAATACTCAGCGGAAATGGAATTATTATAAATGGTATTAACTTGACATATCATGTTTGTAACAGTAGATTGGATTTCGATTTATACAGTATGATGTGTTCAGAGGTTACACGATGAAATTATTGTTCATTTAGTGTACTCAAAACAGGTTTTGATATTGAAGGAGTAATTTTAGTTGCTGCAATCCAAATTTCATAACGGAAACCTCTCATCTGAGGAAAAGATTTAAAAATTAAAAGAATTTTGCGAAAATATTATTATAATAAACAATAAATCCTCCATTTTATCTAAAATTTAGATGCTGAATTTGTATGCTGCATAAAAATGAAAAAAAAAATTGCAATTTCAATTGATGTTGCAATTCAATGATTCTACTAAATTAAAAAAACCTCAAATAGTGGATACCAGTTTTTCTAGAGCCATACAGTTTAAAAAAAAATTATTGTTGAAAAAAACTAAATGATTGCACATATCTGTAAACAAATTAAGATTATATAAAAACATTAACTATCTATGTGCAAGCATACAAAATTCATAAAATCGAATTTTATCCGAAACTCACAGATTTCTTTAAAAGTCAAAGAACTATACAACAACACGAATCATGATCAAATTCCACTAATATTTCAACGTGAAAGTAAAATATTTGAAGAGACAGTTATTTTCAAATCCTTCGCCGCCAATCTTTCAGCGAAAAACTTGTCCAAAGAATTATTGAAAATTTGCGAATTCTTATCTTGAAATGCATGATGAAAAACAAAAATCTTTGTAGTACGTTTTTTTGCATGCCCAGTTGGAAGGCGTTGGGCTCTTAAAGTCAGCGGCAAAAGTGCGATGAAAAAAAGTCGGATTTCGCTGTTGAGTACCTAGCAAAAGGGAGTTAATTGCAAGGGTATTACTGACACGAAAAGGATCCTTTTTGAAAACGAATGAGCGACAGCCTTTGCAGGCTTTTGTCGTCATCTTGAGAAAACGACTACCCAGGTGGAAGGTGCAGGCTTCTTCCTACATTGTACGAGCTATGAGGCTTCTAAATGCAGTTCGGCATCATTGGGGTAACTCACTCTCGCGTGAAAATATTTCCATAAATAAACAATTTTATTTCAACGTCTACCGAACTCCGCCATTAGGTATCTCATGCCATAGCTTACAAAAGAGTAACAATTAAACCAGACTCGTCGCAACCTCTTGATTTTAACATTCATGAACTTTCCAGTTTTGGAAATATCGACGCCACAGAGAGTTCGGGATTCCTTCAAAATACGACATAATACCTTATTTCTTTGTATGATGAAAATCTTTACTTTGCTTGGAAAATTTTACGTTACGTTTTACTCGAACCAGTTCATATTCAAAATATCTTTTCCATTTTCATACAATCTTATTTTTGTGATCCGTAAAATCTTAGAAAAATTTATATGAAACTCTGTTCTCGTGTCCTCGACGCAATAGACACATCGAAAAATCATCGGCGACAATTTCTTTCGGAAATATATTTACCATCGATCTGCTAAATCTTATAAACGCAGTCAAGGAACGATTTCCCCGGGAACTTTTCCGTGGCGTTGACTTAATCTTACTCTCCCACCCCCCACCTCTCCCACACACACACACACACACACACACACTTCTACGCCCCACATTGGCCATGTACGTGATCAGAGCGATAAAGCAGTCACGGTTGAGAGAGGCACTAAATTTTTATTGTACTTTCGCGGAAAACGGCCCACAGGTGAACGACGAGAGGTATCTTTAATGGAAGCGACGAAAAGCGCAAAGACGAAACACGAAGAAGCGCTTTCGACAAATAAGCATTTCGCTCCTGCTTCAAACTCGACAAGCTAAATTTTTTCATCGTCTGTCTTGTTCGTTTTCATCATTGCCCAATTAAAAAAGAAATGATTTGACGAAAATATTCAGTGAACTTTACAGATTAAAAAGTAGAGACCCGAGAGTTTACTCATTTTTTTATGGAAAATTAAAAGTTGTTGCGATTATTTTGTTGTAACAATATTGCTACACATAAAAATTAGGTAAGCATATGATTGAAGATTGGATATAACTCGGTTACCGGAAATATTTCTGGCGTGGAACGAGAAAAAGGACCTAAAGACTAAACTTGCTTGGAACTACTTTTTAACAATAATGTGCCCAAACGAGTTTGCTCCTTATGTCTTTTATCTCGTTCCACGTCATATTTAGTATTTTTTTCTTTGGGAAAACTTGACATTTGTGCAGGTTGAACTATTAATACTCCAAGTATTGTTTTGAGGTAAACGTTTGCAGTTTGAGTATGTTTAAACATGTTAAAGAGAAGTTTGTAAACTGAACGATGTCGTTCACTTAAAGAGAATTCTCACATCCTGACATATGACGTAAAAAGTGACATTATTTAGCAAATTTAACTATTTTTAAAAAGTTTTTGTTATTAATAGACTAAATAACTGTTTTCTATAAGTAGTAATTTTCTTTTTATCATTTCACTAAGTCATTCCTTACATTTTTCAATTTATGGTATTTTGCATTCATTTCCTAAATAAAAAGAAGTTTTTTCAAATTAATACGAAAAACTTAGTTTCCACAGACTTTTAAACGACAGTGTACATCCACACCATCAAAAACACCTTTCACTCCAAGAAAAACATGCGATCCAATTTCCCACCACTTACCACTAAGATTGGACCAGACTACCCCCCCCCCCGCCTCCCCCTTCACCGATTACTGACAATATTGAGCAAAAGGCACAAAAGCTTTTGTGTACAACGCAGCCAAAGTCCTTTTGTGTGAACTTTTCAGCGGTCGCAACCGAAAAGACCGCGTTACAAATGGACTAAAGGCAACGATGTATTTCCGCAAGATCGAAAAGGGGGTAAAATTTCACCGACATTTTCCAGGCAAACGCCGTGAAACAGCGTGTTCTCGGGAAAAGCGCCCGAGACTTTTCCTGGTTCATTGTGCGATCTTTGCGAGGTAGTAGCAGCGCATTGAGGGGGGAAGGAGGAGGGGTCGACTTTTCCTTCCTTGAAATCGCTTTTCAGATTTCCTTCTGAAACGTTCGAGTTTCGCTTTTTCGCATCGCGCGAAATGAAGCTCCTATGAAATCTCACGTTTTCAAGGCAGAAAGAATACAACGCGCACTGCCTCGGAATTGATTTTAACGAAGTGAATTCGTCGGCACGTAGAGATGGCCTTTGAGCCGCTGCAGATTCGAAACAGCCGGAACGATCTTTATACCTGAACTCTTTGCACTTTTTTGGCGGGCCAGATAGAGGTTTCTTCTTGAGCTTTCTCATTTTCAATCATCGGACGTTCTGGTGGTCGAACGAACACGAAGGAACGCGAAATCCAGGGGTCTCGAAGGAAAACACTGTTTTTATATTGGTTGGAATAAACAATAATAAATTTCACGTACAGAGGAGCTTTTTGGGTTTAAATCCCTCCCTAAGTTTATCTGAAATTCCTGATTTATATATAAAAATTATAGAAAGTAATGAACAACCCTCAAATTCTTATATTTTACAAACATGAAAATTTTGAGATTGGAAAATACAAAACATTTCTCTGAAAATCATCGAAATATTGAACAATACAAATTTTGAAATCTGAATTTTTTTAAAGTCGATTCTATATTATCTTTGATTGTAACTAAAAACTTCAAATTCTACAAATTACAAGAGTAAAAAATTTAATGTTTAGAGATGAGGAAAATTAGAAATTAGTATTTATAAAGTTTTATTTTAAATGTCGAAAAATTTACTGTGAGCAAAAAAAATTTTTTTAACCTGATATAATATATTTCCAAAATAAAATTCATTTTTGTTGTAGTTATTCTGAGAAGTAACGAATCGAGCGTAACAATCGAATAAGTTATGTATGGACATCGATTATTAAACGAAATTCAGACTACTTGTTCAAGTAACTTGAAAACAGTAATTATCTATTAGTTAGTGACCTATGCATAATCAAAATCGAATAAGATAATAAAAATATGCAAACAAAAAATGGCAAAAAAAAAATTAAATTTTCAATTCCATTAGTGATGTAACTTGACAATTCGAATATTCGGAAAAATTTGAAAATTGTGCTTTGGAAACCATATTTTCGAAAATTAAAAACTTCGAAATTCTTGAGAAAAACATATTTTAATCAGTATAAAAATAATGAAATATTCGTACTTGTAAAGTTTTATCTAAAATCTTTAAGAATCACATTTAAAAAAATTACAATATTGATGATTTATTCAATACTTACAATTTTTTGAATAAAATTCTGCACAATGAAACTTAAATTGTAAAACTTCTTTTGATTCAATCAAATTTGAGTTTAAATGAACATCACTGAAAACATTAGTCGTGCCGATCGAATTTTCAGTCATAATGATTTAATTTTCAATCGCTTTTACTGAAAATACGGTTGGCACAGTTTAATGAATAATTCTTATCTTGCAATAATTTTAGTTTTTTCAAAAGGACAACGATATTTTTAATGTATACAACTGAATTTTCTAGTGACGACGGTATTATAACTAAATATCTCACTATAAGGTTGACTTTATCATCTGCTAATTGAAAAAAATCATTTTAAGCGACTAAGTTCATTTTTCTCTATGTGGCGTTGACGTCTTTTTAAATAAATTAGAATGGGATTAAAATTTTTTTTTTCAATTCTTGAGTGATGAAAATGTATTTCCAATACTTTTAAGTTTACATGATTATTGTTCTGAACGTCACACTGGAATGAGTCTAAACCAATTATAAAAGTAGAAAAGAAAATAGAATCTTCGATTTCAATAACTCAAAAATAACGAAAATCCACGAATATATAATATGAAAATCACTTTATATCGGATTCTCCGATAAAACTATGTATGTATGCAAATGTAATTTGAAAAGAAATAGAAAAAAGAATAACTAAAAAGCTAAGGATATAATTATTTGCAGTACTTGATCGTCAATTTCAAAATACCAACTATGAAAGAAAAAGCAAGACTACATGCTTTTATAAACGTGAGATCATGACGAAAAACAGAAGAAATAAAACTGAAATTCAAATTTAATTACCCGGTAACCACAAAGGGAATGGAATTTAAAATAATAAAAACAATAAAACCATACAACAGACATCATAAACTGTTTATTAGTTTCAATGATATTAAAATAGAGCCAAGATATGAGAAAAGAAAATGATTAAATACAATTTTATTGAAAAATATTTGAAATGAAAGTAGTCCAACATTCGCAGTAATATAACACAGACTTACACACACCATTGATCGCAAAAAGCCGATTTTTGTAATACCTTATAAAATACGTTCTACGACGATTCTTTCGCGAAATTCACATGAAGTCAAAGAAAATAATCCATTCATCTGTTGTAGCCAATTTTAAAACACCTTTGTAAAAGCAATGTTGAATCTAAGCCTTCGAAAAAATTCGCGAAAATAACGTCAAAAGCCATTCCCTCCACGCTCGACAAACTTTCGTCGAGCGAAAGCAAAGTACGAACCTGCGATAAAAGGCAATATATAAAAGAAAAGCTGAAGAATCGGAACATTTCTTTGAAGAAATGCTACACAGTTATACCATACTTTTGACTGATTCCTAACTTTGTTGACGAAAATTCGCAAGTTTCCCAGTTCTGAGATTCTGGTTCGATGTTTCAAAAGTCGGGGTAGAAATAAAAAGCTGGATAAAAATCAAAGACATGACCATGCAAATTATGAATAATGCATAATTTTTTGTTCAATATATCGAATTGGTGTATTATATAACAGAACAATGATTGCAATAATATCTTATTCGTTCAACGAAAAAAATGTTTGTTTAGATGAATGATGACTTGATGACATGCGAAATTGTCAACGTGAAATTACGAAACAATCACGGCAAGAATTAAAAAAAAATGGTTTCGTATTGAATTTTAATTATAAACTTCTGATGTTTAGTTTCATATGACATGGTGTATAATACATAGTATTCATTTTTTCGAAATACATCGAATTACATCGAAAATTTTCAATTTTCGAGATAGCTCAATCACAATCGTGCATATTCAATTCGAATAATCAAAAATATTATTTTCTAACAAATCATTTTAATTAACTCATTTTCAATGATCGGATCAAATATTTACAAAAAGTTGTAGTAAAGTAAATTAATCATGCTACATTTTATGTATGGAGAGTATTGTTTTTAATGTTTGTTTTAATTTTCTTTGCAGCAAATAAAAAAAGAAAAAAGCTCTAGCTAAATCCATAACTGGGTTGGCTGAACTTTCGAGGCAACTATCATACTAATCGTGAGAATTTTAAGTGAATTTGATTTTGAAATTCCTACATGGACGAAAGTATCGGTGTTATTTATATATACTTGTTCACATTATTTTCAAAAATATCTGGGAATAGTTATAAATTATTCCAAAGAACGAACATTCAAAGGTAACTATTTTAGATAAAATATCTTAACCTTAAGAAAAAACCTCAGACTCAAAGAAATTCTTCCCAACACATCGACATATTGCCAAAATCTCAGCCTACAAAAGATTTTCAACTTCCTGGGAACGATATTTTCCGTAAAACGAGCATGAAAGAATTATCGGATATCCCGAGAACTCGTTGAATTCCCAAGTAATCGACTGAATATTCGAACCATTTCGGCACTCTCTATTTTAACGGAGAAAATGCGAGAACCTCTTGGTTTCCGTTTTGAACCTTTCGATGGCTCAAAGTGCCGAATGCATTTTTCCCTATACGGCATCGATCTCCGACACGAGAACGGAATTATAACAATCAAGCACTTTGGGAATGGCTTGATAAGCGCTCGCATATTCGTGCATTTGAGCCGTTTCTATTCGAAACTAAACATTAAATGACCGACTTGATGTTTGCCCGTGCTCGTTTGCACTTACGTCCGCATTTTCCTTCCGAGACCGCGGCGCATTTGCTCAGCAAATTACGCTCGATCACCGTGATCGCGTTTGTACTCGCAGTGCCAATGTTGATCGAGTCTTCTTTCGACTCGTGCATTTCGAATACGTCAGGGCTAAGTCCTACAACCGAGAAATTCAAGGTATGCCATTTACGAAGCAGTCACACGAGAGTCCTAATAATCAAATAGTAAATTCATGGTTACATCCTGAATTCTGAGTCTGCAAGGTTGATGTCGAATTTTGAATAATCAGTGGTGTAGTCAATAAGGAGTTTTAGGGCTTGAAATCCCGCATGAAATTCAAATGAAATATATTGATATTTGAATAAAGTGAATCATTTTATTAAGAAAGGGATACAGTGAAATTTACAAGGACTTAAGTCTATTTTGAACTTTAAAATTTAATATCATTTTATAAATGAGCAGTGTATAAATGACAAGTTCCGACAAATGGAGATTTTTTGTGAAATGGAAGGAATTTACTTATGAAAAACACTAAAAATTCTCATTTGACTTCTAAAACTACTAGACGATCTTTGAATTTGAATTGTACTACGTATGGTTATTTTTTCATTATTGAAAGTATTTATATGTATATTAAGTCTTGAAGCTTGAAAAGTTCCAAATTTCAAATATGGAAAATGATAAAGTTACGAGGCCGTAAAAATAAAAATTGCTTCTGGAAAACTTTTATGACACATCTGGAAAAGTTCGGCGAAATATTGGAAAATACATAAACTTGATTCCTCTCATTTCCAGAATGAAAAGCAGTAGTGATAGAATTTATGTAAAAAAAGAATCAATCGAAAATAATTAGGTAGAGTAGAATGGGGATAATGTCGTGAACTAACTTTTTAGGCCCAAAAAATTGAATGATTTACCAGCCGTTGGTGAGGTATGGGCCTACGAAGCTCATGCATACAATACTAGTACTAGACTAGATACTAGACTACAATACATGTGTTACGACTATATGTGCGACGTTTATTAAAAACCGCACGTTCTCGGGATGACGAAAGTGTTTTTTTATCAGATCGGAAAAATAATTTTTCTCGCAGGAAAATATGGCAGGTAAGTGTTTTCCTGAAACAAATTTTTCGCCAAAAAAAAACAATTTTTTACTTTTGAAAAAATTTTTATTCTCCACCGATTTGTCGAAGTCAACCTTGAAAACGACCTTTGGGGACATGTCGTGCACATATTTTTTTAATTTCTACTAACAGGATTTCATGCTACACAAATGTTGTTACACATGAATGTTACCAACCAAATTATCTTTCGATCGGATGCTCACTCGTTGTATTCGCTCGT
Organism: Platygaster orseoliae; assembly: GCA_030522825.1. Taxonomy (NCBI): domain Eukaryota; kingdom Metazoa; phylum Arthropoda; class Insecta; order Hymenoptera; family Platygastridae; genus Platygaster; species Platygaster orseoliae. Next base: position 10,200 of record JAPYZL010010165.1, on the reverse strand, counting down.
CATGTACGGCTTTACGAGCACAACAAAGTAGAGTGCACGACATTACCCCCTTCTACTCTATTTGTTGCATAGTATTAAATAAATACATAACTATGCTATATCTCCTTGAATATCTGTATATATCTGTAATATCGGATCTATATCTCCTTAACCTATCATTTTTCATACATTTTGATACCTTTACTATACTTGGAATACAATGCACGACATTACCCCACAAATTTTGAGGGGAGTAATGTCGTGCACATTTTTTTTTCTACTAACACGATTTCATGCTATACGAATGTTGTTACACATGAATGTTACCAACCAAATTATCTTTCGATCGGATGCTTACTCGTTGTATTCGCTTGTCATCTACGGCTTTACAAGCACATCAAAGTAGAATGCACGACATTACCCCATTCTACTCTATTACCAATGTAAGTGAAGAAACTTTCATTCCTTTAAATAAACAGGAATTATAATTTCTAACGTTAATATAATATTCATTGTATTTAAATTATGAAGATAAAACTTAGTCAGAATTATTCATTTCATTAGCTCTAAAATTACAATTATCTACTTCAGTGACCTGAAAATTCAATAATCGAATTATCTGGTTCAATCATATACGTAAAAAGTTATAAAAACATAAAATGTACAAATGTGAAATATATAAGAGAGATACTGGGAAGAAGATTTTTATTTTTAAAAATAAAAAATTTTGAAATCCTGATTTTCAGAGACAAAGATTTTTTGCTAACATAATTTAAAAAAAAACTTTGAAGCATTAAATTAAAACGTAAATAATAAAAACAATAAAATTTCTAGACATTTAACAAATTTTGCAATTACATTCAAAAATCATATTCAATATTTTGAATTTAAAATGTCATTAGTAAATCACTTGATGCTTATTAGTTAGGTTTTTAAAAACTTTGAAACAATAAATTTAAATGTAAGCAATAAAAACAATAAAATTTTCAACATTCAACAAATTTTGAATTTTACTTAATTTCGTACTGTCGGCTGATTAATAACATTTGTAAAAATCCAAGTTGCAATTACATTAAAAAATCAGATTTAATATTTTGAATTTAAATGTCATAAGTAATAAACTCGATGCTTATTAGTTAGGTTTTTAAAAAATTAGAGTTACAATCACATTAAAAAAGCATTTTCCATATTTTTAATAATATCGAATTGCAATATAATTTGAATCAATTTATTATCTCCAATTATTATGTGTAAAAATTTCTTTTTTTGATGAATTTAAATGACAATTTTCTTTTCTTTTAAGAATATAACAAAAATGACAAACAAAATTACGTACATTTACATCAGCTCCAGGAAAAATAGACGGAATGGCATTTGGGAGTAATACCCTCCGTCTCTCATGTTGTTGATCTTGCGTATTTGAAATTATGAACTGCAATTTTCGAAATTGTGATTCACAAAAATGTAAATCACAGATATAGATGATTTTCCTATTTTCTACTCCAGACTTCCATTTTCCTCTCACAGCCGTTTTCCAGGTAATTAAATCCTCTTCCTGATAAAATAAGTGATTCAAAATAAACGTTTCGAAATGAAGTCTCTTGTGAAAGAAGATTAGGGACGTATAGGAAAAAAATGTTCACCTTTTGAGGAAAACGAAACAAGTTTCGTTGTAAATCATTTGCCCTAGATTCGCATTCTACTACACAACAAAACCTCCATGATTTCATTTCACCGCACTGATCGCGATCGCAAAATATTTCGCGATATCAAAATGAACCAAAACATTTCAAAACGTCAATGATAGCGCGGTTGACAATTATCTCGGCATATCCTTTGTCGCTCTCTTCCGCGCTCTCGTTCTATAGCGTTTCGGACCTTTAATGCTGCGCGCGCATCGTTACGCTTAAACTTACGGTGAAGGCTTACGTTTAGTGCAGTGGTACCAAATCGTTACACCGTTTTCACTCCCAGTGCGCCATAAGAAGTTTCATTTCGAAAGAAACAGTTTATAAACTTTAGTTTGTATTTGCACTATTTTCATAGTCAGACTATTATTAAATACTGCAGTGTTATGAATTTTTTAGAAAAAATAATGAAATTGATGCGACAAAGAAATACGTAACAATGACAATAATTTATTTTGTTCTCTAAATTGTATTACAATCAAACATTTTGAACTTTACATTTAATATTTTTCAAAATTCAATTTACCTAACTGATTTATAGAATTCGGAAATTACATGTATCTAGGTAACTCACAATCAGTACTCTGAAAATTACGAGTAATAATTTCTATACAATTCAATATTCGAATGAAAAATTACAGGTATTAAAAATGTGAAACTTCTCATTTCTAAATCATTGATCACTTGAAATTTTGAAACAAGGTGCCGAAGATTGGAAATTATGAAATCTTAAAAAAAAATTTCTCTAATGAACTACTCTCGTAAAATGTTTCTGCCCTTGTCATTGTGAATAATCATGTTCAATGATACTCAACACATTTTTAATGAATGAAACCTGAAATGAAGTAAGATATAAAAAATATTGCCAAATAAACAAACCCAAAATCTCCATAAGTAGGATAATATGCTTTAATTCTCATTTTATTTAATTAAATTATGGGTGATGTAAATTAATAAATGAATTAAAATTTTGCAAGCTTACTTTCCGGAGTATAAAAAATCCCTCTCGACCGTTGAAGAAATAACAAAAATCCAATCAAGACTCGAGAAACAATACTGATCATATAGTATTACCAATATATAAATCTTCCACAAAATACCATAACCTACATACTCAAGACAAAAACGATGTTCTCGTTTTCTTCCACTACTATATTTTCTCAATTTTTATGCTTCCCCTGATCGCTGAATACCCTGGGAGTGTTATTTACAAAGTTCGCAAACGTTCAGGGAAGCAATTTAACGTCGTACCAACATTACGAAGCTGCCACGTAAATAACATTTATTAAACTTCTTAGGTAGTGCGCGCTAGAAAAATTTTATAGGCGGTGTGGAGCGCTCATAAAAGTATCTCGTGGACTCCTCCGCGTATTAAAAAAAACAAGCATCCGTGTCCTTAGAGCAGGCCATGCATATTAATCGTTGCCACGTCTTGCCTTATTTTACCAAAGACCGTTTTCCCAGGCTTCACCCTAATTTTATAACTCAGCAAACAACACTTTCTTATGTAAAACTGGTTGTAATTTGATTATTGTAATTATTCGTCACGGTTTTAACTGCTGAAATGATATTTTTTTTTTACTAAAAGTATCTTTAACAAAAGGAAAATATATCCATTTGAGGCACTAGATTTTTTTTCACTAATTTCGGTTTGCCTAAGCAAGTTATTATAGATTTCGATATTTTAAATAATAATTTCGCCTAAAAACAACTACTGAATATAGAAGAACCTAATTATTGAAATGGCTTGTATATTTTTTCTATGCTTGATGTAATATTCTGCTTTTTGAAAAATCGTACTTTGAATGCTGATATATTCACTTCAGCCACGATAACTTATTCCCCTGTTTTCGAATGATAAATGTCCTACCACTAATTTAAATACTTTTACTTCAGTTCCCAAGCGTCACTCAACTTTTTCACCACCAAGGAAAATTCGCTTGTTTTTCCGTACTATTTTCTTGAGTTGATGATGTGAATTATTGGAGGCACATTATAAATTGATTTGTTTTCATTCTCACTTGTTTTCATCCCGTCGATGGTTATTTTTGTTAGTAATTCTTGAAAAATATAAAAACAAATTTTTAATTTTATTGAAACTGGATGCACTTATTTTACAATGTATTTTTTATTTTTTATTAACTTTTAGGTACTTTCATGATCAATTGACATTTGATTTTACATGAACGTTTCGCATGCAGGGAAAATTGAAAATTCTGGGAAATAATAAATGATGCATAAAATCGATCCGGCTGGATTGAGAGAAATTAAAAAGCACGATCGCAAAGTACGCTAATTGTGCGATGTTTAATTGGTCTGATGGAGTAGAATTGATTAACCAATGACAGTGAATGATAAAGAGTCAATTTCAATACGGGGTACTTGCTAGAACATTTAAATGTTGGAAGTCTAAATGAAAACCTCAAGAAACTGAGAAAAATTACATTTAAGAAATTCTTTTCCATCGCGTATTGTAGCGGTAAAAATAATTCGTTAGAATTTGACCGAAAAGTTGGTACAATGCAGACAGGTGATTGAGTACTTGTTACTTAGGCATTCAATAAAATTTTGATAATTTTACATTTTTTTTAGAATATTCCAAATGCAATATTTTTGTCTTTTTCAAATAATATAAGAATAAAGTAATGTTTATGAGGTTCTGCTGTTATAATTTTATATGACCAGTTTTATCTTTTTTTGTTTATTGTTCAATTTGTAGTATTTTTGTTCATTCATTTGTTTATACTTGTTTTTTGCAAGATTCATATAAGATTCAGGTGTGTAATCTACAGTAATTCTGATATGTTATTTCAGAATATTGTAACACATTGCTTAGAAAAAAATTTACCTTCAATAATATTCACACTCTAACGAAGTTTTGCCTTATATTTTCCAGTTTGAAAATTTTTCATTTCAAAAGTTTTTCTTTTTTGTAAGTTTCCAACTTTCTCTTGTTTCACTGTAGACCCATTGACTGTAATGAATGTTCAATATTGCTCTTCAGATATTGTAAAAGTTTTGAGAATATTCATTGAAAATTTTCGATAAAGTCACAAAGAATGAAATTAGTTTTACTATTACATCCTTCAAATATAGAATTTTTAAAACGGATTTAAAAAATTAAGAGAAAAAGAACAAACTGTTTTTTAATTTCGTTAATATCTAATAACAGTTTGAAAGAATGTATATGATGAAGCAATTTTCATTTCATATTTTTGATATTAATACACTTATCGTTATCAATTTTCACTCATTGTTTGTTTATAATAAAAATGACATACTAACCTAAAAAAAAAGAATATTTCTTGTTTTTTCTAATATTTATGAAATTTGTAACAATATAAACTATTACTTCAAAATTAACACAGCTAAATTGTAAATAAAAAAATTGAACAAAAAACTACTGCCTCAAGTTTTTCTCATATTTTTCTTTCTTCTTCTTTAACAGGCTTATAATAGTTCAATATAATATTTATATAATATTTACTTGTTATAACTAGTTACAGTACACTCTTCGACACTTCCCGTTTTCGGGGCTGTAGGGGAAGCAAACAGGAACTGTCAAAATGTCCTCACTCCCGCGACTTAAGAATAGCACATAAATGTACTGTGGGCGTATCTAAGTAGTCGCGCCGCGTCGTGTGCGAGTGAGAAAAGGCAAGAGTGGGGTCAAGCGAGCGCAGGAGAAATCGAGAAGCAGTAAGTGTCGAAGCGGGAAGTGTCGCAGAGAGTACTGTAATAGAATTTTAATTTTGAGAATTGTCTACAAAATATGTTAACACCTAAATTTTCACATGCATTTTCCCTGACTTTCAAGAAATTTTTCACTCCTTGTACTCTCACTGCGTGAATTCTTTTGTTATTTCTGGTTTTTCGAAAGTTCCTAAACGATTGACAATAACCATTATCAATCTTCTTCCAAAATATTCTCCGACCGAAATTTCATTTCTAACAAAATAATAAAGCCGGAAAACCATCTCAAACTAATTGTAGTTTCAAAACATTAATTGCGTATCAAACTCATTAAAACTATGCACTTTTAAAACTTTAAACTTCATTAAAATATCTCGTTTTCAACCTTTATGGTCATCTTTTTCAGAGAATTTCATACATAATCAAAACTACCTTCATAAACTTTGAAGAATATTCAAAACTTTACTTTTCCGTTAAAATTTACTGAAATCCTGAAACTTCATCAAAGTAAAAAAACACCTCATCTATAAAAACTCGAAAAGTCTCTAAATTTCATGCACAAAAACTCTTACGGCAAAAAGAAAAATCTACTGAACGCAGAAGTGCAACGACAAATCGAGCAATCAGAAAACTTTTATTTTTCTCCTTTTGCCCTTCCGAAAAACCGTCGAAAAAAAATTCATGACCACTTTGTTAACTTGTCGAGCTATTGCAACTCGATTAAGTTAATTACCGCTGGTTCTGGCAGGGTCGCAAGCGTCAGCGCGTGCCCGCTTGCCGATTCCCACCCCCTCCACGCTGCTCTTTCCCCCTACCCTCGCACGACGGCGCCGGAAAAGCGCCGTAAACTTGAAAAAGAATCGCGGAAAAATCAAGATTCGCCCGCTGCGGCGTCGTCAAGCTTCGCTTACTGCGTTTCGAGCTCGTCCCGAGAAATGTAGATAAATTTTTTACCAATGTAAGCGAGTTATGGGGTTCTCCTCCTTGCTTTACGCTAATTTATGCGCTTATTTGTGCTATTAATATCAATTGAACAGAATTCGTACAAAAAATCACGTAAAATGTTATTTACTCACGATGTTTTCCGTTTAGAAAGAATGCGTGGATACGAATCGTAGAAAAACTCTTACCTGGAACATACAAAATGAAGACGTGTTATGAAGGGTTAGAACTGTAGATGAGTATGTACAATAAGACAAATTTATGGCAGAGATAGCTATGTAGTGTAGTTCTGCAGCTCTAGTTCAAAAATGATACTATATACGATAATAATTAAGTGAAGAAATCGTAACAAAAACTTATATAATAAAAAAAAAATATTTTTCATTAGAGATAAAATAAATTTTCGAAGTGGTTTTCGTAGAAAAAGAAAGTGAAAATGAAATGCAAGCGATAAAATAAAAGTTATTATGGATTCAATAAATAAATAATGAATATTTCAAGATAAAAATCATTGGAGGTTCATGTTTTGTATATAAATTTCCGGAAAATCTTAATTAATGTCCATAAAACAACCGAATTGACCACATGCTTATGACATTGTGTTGATGAATAAATAAGTTTTTCCCATCATCATCATTATAGTGTCGAAAATTCATGGATTTTAGATAAAAATTTCTGAGTGTGTGTTCTAAGTGTAGAATCGCAGTTCTTACACATTTGATGTGTCGTCTTTTTTAAACTGAGTTGTTTCTTTGACTATAAGTTCTTTACATTTATAAAAATGTAGTGCAAAATCGCTGATACTGACACATCTTTCTTCTGTAATTCCTCAAATGAGAAAGGACTTTATTCAATAATTTTCACATTGGCCCTACTAACATATATAAAATTTAAACAATGATTACACGAAGCACGTAAAAAAAATGTCCTGTCACGATGTTTCAGACAATGAATAAATATTGTAAAATGATTTGTTTCAAGAAGGCCGAGCATTGGGGCAAGATGATAAATTTGTGCATGATTTGGCAATCGCGGAGCAAAACCAAGATCCCATTCGTCACTTGTCGTAAGTCGCTCCAATAATCCAGATTCTCTCCTACGGGTGTCTTTGCCATTTAAACCTATACCGCGTGACTATGGGTTCGTTACTCCCAGGGACGAACACTTCATGAATCGTGGCACATCATTATTATCCTTGACACGGGACTATCTGTTTCCGCGAAGCTCAACTAAGTAACTTGAATAATTACCTTATTACTTACTCCGTATCATGCTCTAACGCAAAGTCTTTTCAGCTAAATTCGAGACGTCTTACTTTAAGAGATTTCGCATCAATTGCAAAAGTAGTTCAACATAAAAAGAACCAATTCCCAACTGAAGAAAGTCTCTCTACTTGACACGAAAACTTCAACATTTTATTGGAAAATTTTCACTCCAGATAAAGTTATATCGTCGTAAAAATTCGTTGAAAATATAGGACCTCAATATAGTTTCCGCTCCGGCTGTCAACGGATTCTTTACAGTGCGTACTGAAAATATTTGAAATTGAATCGATATTTCGAAACGTGGCATTGAATATCAATGAATACCTATAAAGATACTGAAGGCTATAAGCGAATTTTACGATTTTGCCCGTACGTTTCGCAAAGTTTTTTCATTGCAATTTATGGAACATTTTTTCGTCAGCGATTGGACTAAAATACACGATCTGATTACAATTCCGAGTCAAGCTTGGTATTGTTTGAAACTGACTGATTCTGTTTCTTCTGTTCTTCCATCTATGATGAGCGTTTGATTAAACGGCTCAAAAGTACTCGAAGTGAGCAATGTAAATCGTGGTAGAGTTGGTATGTTCCTTCAGTGAAAGAATAAATCCACAGCGAAATATTTCAGCTTTGCAATATTAAACCAATTCGAGTGGGCTCTTTGGCTTCTCACACGTAAACGTCACACAGGGCGATTTTTTTTTAATGGCTAGTTACCAGACTTTAATACAACTCACTCTAGTCTATGACGATCCGGTTTACAGTGGCCAGAGAGGAAATAAAAAGACATTTTTCCCAGAAAAAAGAATCATGTTGAACTTTATTCACCGCTCGTGGTTAACTGAAAGCTCTCTTCACGTTGATTCTTGATATTCAGCTAAAAATCGATGACATCCGATATCACGCCAGTGAAAGCTCTCATTTTTGTCCGAAAGTCGAGCACTTGATAAATATTTGGCATGTGAAATTATCGAGGGACATTCTATCGTATTTATTTTTACTACAAAAACTATCCTTTGATAACTTTTCTGTGTTTGTTTTGAATATTCTGTGATGCGTTTTTAGGGCAATACTTGGTTAAGCAAACTTCTCTCTGATTGTGATATGTACACTGCTTTGATAAGGACTTTGGACAGTAATGTGTATTGGGGTTCGATGGGCCATAATTTTTGGAAATATCAGATATTTTTCAAAAATTTCAATGAACCGTTTGTTTAGAGATCGGTAGGAAGATATTTTGTTTTTAAAACGGATTTTACCGTTTTAGGTATTTTATAGATGGAATTTTTGATTATAAAATTTTCTAGTATGAATTATAAATGTATAAATAATTATAAACATAATTATACATTTGCGTTTATAAAATTTTTGACAGTGGTTATAGAGAAAAGTATATTTTCTTAAGGATTGAAGAGTTTCCAATTTACGTCGATCTGGTTTCTAAGAGGTAACTTTCAAATTTTTTTAAATTTTTGAATTTGCAAGTAATATTTAACAATCGAAGTTCAGGCATCTACATTTGTCATTTGAGTTTTTTTCTGTTTATAGTTAGTGATCTTCCTCGACTTGAAGTAGTCGCTCGTTTACTTATTTCTTATCTCGAATAATCATTAAAAAATAACAAAGAGTCACATTTCATTAGTGAAGAGAGATCAAGAATCAGTAAAAAATCACTTACTGAATAAAAAAGTGAAAATCAAGAGACACAGAAAAAAAGTTAGAGGGTAATGAGAGTTTTCGATTTCTAATGATCCAGTTTCTACGATACAATTATATAATTTTTCGAAATCTTCAGGTTTTCATTTAATCTTATTTATAAATTTTGCAGTTTTGTGTTTTTTTATTTCATAGTTTTTTGAGTTTATATCTCTACCAACCATGTCGATATCGACATTGAAGTCGACAGTCGAGTCGACATTTTAAAATGCATATATTCATGAAAATGAACTTCGCCTACTACTCAGGGGGTGATGTTTTTACATACTACAGTGAAAAACTTATTTTTAGTTTGGATATTTGTTCAATATCCACGATTAATGATCGAAATGTGATTTGACGACTCGTCGTGTCGACTCGTTTTTTCGTTCTAAGTCCCACTCAACACCGAATCCGAATGTCGTCATCTAGGTCGACAGTCGAGTCGTCACCTTTAAATTCACATATGTGTGGCAATAATTGGTTTTCTTATACTTAATGGGGGTTTTTTATGAATGTCGATGTAAATGGTTCGTTAAAATATCCCATAATATTGGTCAATATTGACGGATAATCATGTTCACATGACGACTCGGAATGACGACTTGTTAAGACGACTCGTCGTGTCGACTCGCTTTTTTGTTATAAGTCCCACTCAGCACCGAATCCGAATGTCGTCATCTGGGTCGACAGTCGAGTCGTCACATTTAAATTCACATGTGTGACAATAATTGGTTTTCTTATATTTTATGAGGGTTTTTTATTAAGTAGATGTAAATGGTTCGTTAATATATTACATAATATTGGTCAATGTTGATGGATAATCATGACGACTCTAAGGACGATGTTCGAACTTTGATACATGAGAGCAGAAAAAAAACTGCTGTGACAATCGATGTATACATGTGTGCGATACAGAGACACAGCAGTGTGCATCG
>JAPYZL010010160.1:0-10928 GCA_030522825.1 Platygaster orseoliae | reverse complement strand
AAGCTTATGGAATAAGCTTTCTGTCACAGTAAACGGTTTAGACCTACGTCAATTTTAAGTACCGAAAATGGTGATGGCCGTCATTACCCCACTTTCCCTTAATAAAAGAACGTTTGAAAAAATCATTTTTCCTATTTGAATTAATTATCTAATAATTATTTATAACACGAATAATTAACAATAATAAACATATAATCATATATATTAAATTATATTTAATTTATTTATCAATAAATTATTTATAAATCATTTTTGATAATTAATTGGAATTTATTATATAAAATAAATAAAATTTATAGAAAATTTAGAAAATTTAATTTTCTGAAAACACAAGATCATATTCTTACAATTAAATAAAATTGTATTTATTTAAATCTAAAGAAACTGTCAAATTTTTTAGTATTCTTGCAAAATTTGGATATCGTATCTGAAAATTTGGAGTTGTTTGAGGGGCGTCAATTTACGATAGGGGATTGCTTTCAATACTATCTACTGTCTGCACATTGTCGTTTGGGTTATGTATTTTGCAGAGCAATTGACACGTGAAAAGTGTTTATCGAATCGAAACGCCCAACGATTTCTTTTTTTTTTAGCAACGAGTGACATTTGGCAAAAGATCGAAAAAAATGTGGTTTATAAATAAGAAATTTAAGATAGAACCTTTAATCTTTAATATACTAAAAATATGATGATTTAGAAAAAATGTTTGGATGCACATTTTCTGATGAAATTATACTCCTCGTTTTTTGCTGTAAAAATATGGCAATAATTTGTTTGAGTTTTTTTGAGTTGAGATGAGATTATGAATTAAATATAAAGCTAATCAGAAAAAAATTAAATACACAGAAATATCATAAAATTGAAATTTTCTGTCGAAATTTTACGTTATTTTTTGGAATAAATATGTGTCAATTTTTTAGATTCTAAATGATTTTTAAAAATATCAAAAAATATTCGAAAATGACTGAAATGCACAAAAATTGAAATTTGTTTCAAAGTATCAATAATCATGAATATTCATAAACAGTTACAGAATAAACATGAATTTTCAATAATAATAAAAGTTTTCGAAACTATTTTTTACTGTAATTAATTTCAATTAAAGTGCAACCAGATTGAACAAGGACAAGAATATTATTTAACAGAAATATAAAAAAAACGCGAATAGAAAAAAGCGTTACAAAATATTCAAACAACTTTAAATTATTCGTTCATGAAAATGCCAAAAAGTCTCGAGAATTTTGCACTTTCCTGAATTTCTCTACAATCTTTTACAATTACTGAAAAAATAAATTTTAAGTTACTGTAAAAGTTTTTAACAATGTGGACTATGAAACTGGAAAATGTACTTAGATTTTCAAAAAATTAATTAATATAAATATTGTAAATTGTATAAAATGATTCTACATGAAAAACATTCGAATTCTCCCAAAATTTTGCATTATTCCCAGAAACTCAAAATTGCTAAAAGAATATAAAATTCCAATAAACAACTTTTCCAGCATAAAAATAAAATAATATTAAATGTTTATGTAACTGGAACATGTAGAGCTCAAAATTTTTACGAAGATTGGCAAAAAATTAATAAAAAGTCTCAGAATTATTCAGAGTTGAAAAAATTTCAAAAAATGCGCTAGTTTAAATAATATAACATCCTGTGCAATTATAAATATTTTAGATTATTATTCATATCATATTTTCATGTACTAAATAATACGTTATCATAAAACACAATTTTATTAAAAAATTTTCTGACATAATTCTGGATTTCGTGAAAAAATTTGATTTACTATGTCTCCACACAAACCCACAAATTTTCAAAAAACAATATCAAATCCAAGACACAACGAAATTTTCAGAATTCTATCTTTTTAAAAAAAAAATTAATCATAAATCTTTTCTAATATCAAAATTCATCCCAAATAATTCCCATACGAACAAAAAGCATCAAAATATTGCAAAAGCTCTTAAAGCGAAAAAAAAATAGGTCTTGTGAATTGGGATATCGATGTAACCCAAATCCTTGGCGAATCCGATAAAATCCGCGAAAACACGTTGTACATGTAATTTGAATCGCCGCCAAAAAGGGCGGTCGCGTGCTCTGAAAAGTATGGAAAAAGGCCAATGTCAGTGGAGCCGTCAGCGTCCTGAATACAAAACACCGAAGGAAAGTTCAATACCGAATGCCACGTTTTTAAACGTTCCTTTATATTACATTTCCTTATCCCAAACGCCTACGTAACGGCGACCGTGCATACACGGCGTCAGCGCGTTTTGCCATTCTCCAGGGGCTCCGAAACTCAAATCTTTAGATAATTTTTTTCCCTTACTCGGCAATATTTAAACAATTTAAATAAGAAATCGAAATAATCTGCATAAAAAGGAATATTTTGAATAAACTCTCATTTTGTTAATATAAAATAATAAACGTTTTTTGACTTAAGTTTTCAAGCCTGGATAAAAATTCAAAGTGATATTTATTGCAGAATTTCATCATGTTTCGTTCAACTCGAATCAATATTTAATGAGCCGCGAAGTCTTGAAACGCGTTTTCTGCGCGAGGAAACAAGCCTTCACAGACGTGGGGCGACAATGCATTTATATCGCACCCTACGTTTTAACGTCCCTACTCTTTATCGCTCCCGTGCAATCAATAGTCGTCACACGTGTGATTGCAGCTCGCTTTCTTACTTTACAACATGCTTGTACATCATATAATTTTGATATTAAGAACACCAAAAACACACTGAAAAAAAAACCTAGTAATTTGTACTAGAAGTACTGGAAAAATTACTATAGTCTAGGAAAATCTACAATATTATTTTAATTTTCATATAGGTGTATATTTCTTCACTAGTGTGGAAAAGTTTTTATTCAACAATGTGTGAAAAACAAGGTTTTTTCCACACAGCGGTGAATAAAAGGATTTTTCTCACGCCAGAAGTTAAATTCAAGCAAACTCAGTATGCGATTCGAGGTGAAATTGAAGCAAACTCGATAAATTCGGATCAGCGCGTATTTGACGTGAAAAATACATATCTGGGGGAGTTTCAAAGGGGGTGTTTCGCGTAAGCTAATCCCATATATTTCAGAGCGGAGTAAAACTGCAATACTGAGGCACGACAAGATCCTCAAGAACGTTCGTCAATATACTTTTCCAGAGGGGTTCGGAGAACCACGTTTCGAGCGTTTCGAGTATAAAAATGACGTTAATTAGCGTCCAAGTGGAACTCGAATCGAGCTTGAAAATTGCTGCTTTTGAATGCTTTTCAATGTCTTTATTCGGTTTTTTCAAATATCAGGAGCGTAGGTATAAGGTGGTTTTGAACAACCCCTCTCGAATTAAGTGTAAAATTAATTATTATTTGATGTAACAATAAAAGGAATTGGAGTAATAAACTTTGAAATCGATTAAAATACAAATAATAACAAATTAATGCGTTAACTTGAAAGGAATGATTTTCAAAATTCAAGTAATCGATGAAAATGAAAAATATTAAAATTAGTGAAAATGATCAAAAAAGAGGTTACTTAATCTAGAGGTCGGAAAAAATGGTTTTCTATTAGTTTTTGAATAAAAATAGAATTTTTGATTCATAATTATACTTAATTAAAATGAACAGCAATTCTGATTCCGAAAAAATTATGATTATAAAAGTGAAATTGGGATCAATTAGAACAAAGCAATTGAAGAAATTGTTTTGACTCAGTGATTAATAAAAAAAAAATTAGAATTTACGAACTTGTTGAAAATCTATAAAAATTTGAACAATAGAGCTTCAAATTATAGAAAATCAGACAGAAATTCATCAAAATTAAAAAAAACTTTTTGAATCATAGATAAAGTTCTGATAAATACTAAAACTTTTAGAATTGTATACAGGACTATTTGCTGAAAAATCTGAACAAACACGTAAGATCTATAAAATTGGGAATTCTAACAAAAAATCAAAAGAAATATTCTATACTATAAAATACTATAAAATGCTAAAAAGCATTATGAACGCTTTAAAAAATACAAAAACATAACAAATCTAGAAGATATTCAAAATCTACCTGGATCTAATTTTCTCAGACATTTTTAAAAATACTGGAAATCTATTGAAATTAGAATTCTAGAGCATCGTATTCTAAAAATTTAGATGAGATTTCAGAAAAATCCAGAAGAGTTTTTCAAATCATATACAAATTGTAAAAAAATACGTAATGTATTAGAATTCTATAGAAGAACAATTTTTTAAAAAATGTAAACAAATACGTACGATCCAGAAAATGTGAGAATTTGAAACCATTGAATTCTAAAATACATATAAAAAAATTAAGAGAAATCGTAGAAATTTATAAGAATACTATAAAACGCTATAAAATCTTGAAAACACTTAAAAAATATGAAAATATAAAAAATCTATAAGATATTCAAAATGTATGTTGATCAAGTTTTCCAAAACATTTTTAAAAATACTGGAAATCTATTGAAATCAGAATTTTAGAACGTCGAATTCTAAAAGTCTATACAGAAATCTACAAATCAATTATCATAAATCTCTGAAAATACTAAAAACTCAATATTGTTTAAAATTTTTATATTTTAGCATAGAATTCAAGAAACCTATGGAATGAATTACAGAAATACAAGAAATCTATAAAAATACCAAAATATACGACAAAAATGTAAAATACCATAAAATACAGAAATTTCAGAAACTACTGAAATACTCGAAAAATATACTTCTTTTTGGATTTCATGATTTATTATCTTTGACGATTTAATTTCAGTAATAAGATTTTTCAATTTCACGAATTTTAGAGTTTCGAAGTTATACAAATTTTAGAGTCAAACATTTTTTATATACGTATTCAATATATTGGAACTCTATTTTCATGATTTTCAAGTCACTGTAATTATAATTTTATCTTTTTTCGATACTTCTATTATTTTAAATATTTCTTTATCATTTATACAACTTGGAAAAATTTCTGTTATTATAAATTTCCAAATATCTTTCTGAAATTCAATGCTCTAGAAATAATTTTTCTAAAAACTCTTAATACTATGAATTAGGCAAATATTAATAATTATCAATATTATCATAAATAATCATAAACAATAATGTATTCAATATTTAGTTAAGAAAAGAACATCAAGACATATTTTTTTATAAAACACCTAAAAAACCTTTTTTCTGCCTACGCCCCTGTCAAATAATAATAACCATCCTCAAAAATAATAAAAATAACAAAAATCAATAAAATTTCTGGTTTAAACCATTTTTTTTTCTTATCATCTTGAAAATATCTGTCATAATTTACAAATTTTTTATCTAACTAGTTTCCCTGTCATGACATAATGTAGGAGGAGCTTGGTACAATGGAAATTTAAATAAGCTGCTGAGGTGAAAGGGCGATTTGAGGCGCCCCTTCAGCGCGCCTGATAACGCGTTGTCACGCAAAGAGACAAGTCTACAGCTTGGATTTCCTAACCCAAAGAAAGCATTTGCACGTGGGCGCAACTAACCCATAAAATGTCGTGTGGGCACACGCCATTTTTACGCTATGAATCTCGATCGAATCAACCTTTGCAACCGAGAATTCGCACTATTCCAACTTTGTCTTTAATAATCCATAATTTCAATTTCATTTCAATACAAACATTTTTTTGAATTTGACACTATGTTTTGTTAATGTTACTAATAAGTCAATTACGAAAAACATTCATTATAATTTTTTTTAACTTCTTACCAAAGTCGTTAAACAATTAAAAACAGCACAAATATCCACTCAGAAACACGTACCTGGAACAAAAAAAATATGCCTTTTAAAAATTGTTCTTAAATATAAAACAAAACAATGAAAATACACTTGAACCTCGTAACTTGTCTCTCTTTCAATCCCATCCAACACTTTTTAAAAAATACATTAAAACTACACTTATATACACCTAAATTCGTCCCAATTTATTCAAGTGCATTTTTCGAGGTTTAAGTGTATTTGTGCACGTGACTCAAATTCCAACAATTTTTAAATAAAAAAAAAAAATAATTTCCACCTCAACAGGATCAACGACATTTAACATACACGTCCACTTTCGATTTCGTTCTGCTTCATTACGACGTCTTGGAATCAATCATTCGCGATTAATGCTGGTTCTCATCATGAATGGCGATCTAAATTTTCAATTGCCGTCTTAACAACCGTGTCGACAGCTTTGAAAATTGTTTCTCAATTCCGCGATGAGCTTCGGAATAAAATTACGGCGAAAACGCCATTTACCTTGGCTGAGAAAATAGTCCAAGGTGTGATTCGAGAATGGTCGATAATTGTATCGGTCATTTTTCATAGTCATTGAAACTGATGACAGCAATGAAGAAACATTTTCGAGTGATTCATTTTTTTTCGCTATATATATTAAAATAAAATTCAATTTCTCGGGAAATTCAAAATTATCTCGTCGATACCCAGGACATTTACCTTAAACCTCATGGTATGAGTGTCTTGTGAATGAGACGGAATCGTTAAAGGAAAACGCAACTGCGCGTACGTCTCGCGTCTGCGCCGTGACGTATTTCCTTTTTTCTTTTCCTTTTTATTTTTCACGTCTTTTCGCGGAGACAAAAGGCGCGAGCGAAAAATCCCTCAAATGGCCCTGTCTGCCTGAAACCAAGTCGGAAAATGACTACCGACTTTTCCGATGAGTGCTTTTTTCCGAGATAAAAACCGACGGCGTTGTCGTGAAATCTCATTACTACTCTCTTATTTTTTTTTGTGTGAATCCAATCGCTCTCGAGTGCCATTTTTGCAAAGCTTATTTTTTATTCAAGCACGTGAGAAAATGAACCGCAAGTTCTTTAAAAACCGGGCCGTCGAGCAGTCGTTGTTTTTCAAACTTATCGTGAAAAAAAAGGCGTTGCGATGTGGAATTTGTTGGAGAATTCACGAAAGTTTTTTCTGAAGAGAAAAAGCGTGACTTCAGCGTTTCCTGGCTTTTTTCCCAGTGCAAGTTTTCTCTTCTAAGTTATACGAACGCGTTCCTGCTTTTCAACGTCTTTTCGATCCGTTTGAAGAGTATTTCAGTATTAAACCACAATTTTTTTTTCATTTTTCTTTGTTCATTGACAATATAATCTACAATACGTTGTAAAATTTATTTTCTTCGCACGACCAGAACATTGCGAAATTTTCACCATAAAAATCTCGTGAAATTCGCCACTTGCTCGAGAATGAATATAAAAGGGTTCTTAAAGCTTCCAGTCGAAGAGAAAAAAAGGGGAAAAGAAGGGAAGGGTCCCGAGATTTCGCGCGGTCTAAGGATGAAAACCGGATGACCCAAGCAGGCACGACTTCATAAACAAAGGGTCGTAACTGCAGCAATGTCAGAAGATTGGCCCTACTTTGGGACGTCTTACCTTTATGCTAATGCAAAGGCACATAAAGAAGCCTCTCATTTTCTTCTTGCTTTCATTGAGCTCAAGATTCGTCACAAGGAGTACACATTAAAGCAATGCCTAACTAACTCTTTCAACTGCAATTTCTTCTCATGCATTTTCTGCAGCGTTTATTGCGAATTTCATGTGAACTCTTTTAAAATTCATAACCTCAATTATTTTAGAGTAAAATATAAAAAATATTAAAAAGAATATTTGAGGAATCATGTAATTTAAAGCTACTTGTAAAAAATTTAACGACTTGCGGAATTTAAAATTTAATCCATAATATAATTTACACGTTCATGGATAGATAAATTTTTTTCGAAAAATCTACATCAAATACCAAAAAATAAAAAAATTCGTTACAATGTCCTTGTGTCTCGCGAAAATCGAAGCTTTTTCATAGTTGACGGAGCAATTATTTTCGCCGCAAAAAAGAGACTATCATCAATTGATTTTGCACTATTTTGGAATATTTCCAGCAGCGACAAAGCGGGAGTCTCTCGAAGGGCCATAAATAAACGCGGCGCTTTACGGCCGAAAGCAAACATCCGAGAAGCGCTATGGCATAAAGTGACACTACTTATAAACGCAAAACGGCAAAGTGTAAAACGCCGGCGAACCAGGAAACGCCGTTAAATCCAAAATGAAAAAAAGAAAAATACATGAATTTTCGTTACGACTCGGCTCGTCTATCTATTCTCGTACCGCAGCGGATATGCGCGTTTGCACGACTTCGTAGTCGCAAATTTTCGTACCACAAGAATAATAGAGTCATAGATTTATGGAAAAACTTGCTTTTTTGGCACAACTATAAATCGTATACGATTTTTGAGGAATTTTTTATATTTTATATTTGAAGAAAAGAAAAAACAGTATATTTTGGAAGTTTTGGAATGATTATTGAAAAAAAAATCCTAAACTTATTTTTTTGTGTACTCACAAACTTTAAGTAAAAAATTTATTAGAAAACTCACGAAATTAGAGTAAAATTGATTTTTATTGTATAGAAAAATTGAAAAAATATGAATAATGAAGTTAAAAATCAAAGAAAAGACTAAAAATACTATAACAACAAATACTATAAAAAAACTAGAAATCGTATACGATTTTTTAACGAATTTTTTATATTTGATGTTTGAACAAAAGAAAAAAAATGTATATATCAGAAGTCTTAGAATAATTATCAAAAAAAAGTCTAATAATTATTCTTTCATGTACTCACAAACTTTAATTAAAAAATTATTAAACAACTCCCGAAATTACGGTGAAATTAATTTTTATTTAATGTAAAAATGAAAAAAAAGATTAATAAAATGAAAAACGAATGAAAATGCAAAAAATAACAAAATAATGCGTTGACTTAAGATTAATGATTCTTGAAAAAAAAGTTATGAATAAAAATTGAATTTTTATAAATTTTGAAATTTTTTAAAATGAAAATGAAAATGAAATGTCCTGAAATTCACGTGAAATATAGAAAAATTCTCACGAATACAAAAAGAAAAAAAAAACAATTTCATCCAAAAAAAAAAAAAAAAAAATTATTGTTTCTAGAAATTTCGCAAGGTTTCTCCGGAGAAAAAACCCAATAATTATTCTTTTATGTACTCACAAACTTCAATTAAAAAATTGAATAAAAAACTCTGGAAATAAGAGTGAAAATAAATTTTATTTCTTGTAAAATTAAAAAAATATGAATAATGTAATTCAAAACCAATGAAAATCCAAAAAATAACAAAATAATGCGTTGACTCAACATGAATGATTTTTAAAAATAAAATTATGAAATTATTTTTATTTCATGTAAAAATTAAAAACATTTGAAAAACAAATTAAAAACTAATAAAACTACAAAAAATAACAAAATAGTGCGTTCACTCAACATTAATACTTCGTAAAAGTAAAGTTATTAATAAAAATTAAATTTTTTTCAAATTTTGAAATTTCTTTAAATAAAAATTCAAATAAAATGTCCTTAAACTCACGTTTAATAAAGAAAATGCTCACGAATACAAAAAAAAGCATAGTTTCATCAAAAAAAAATTAATGTTTGCAGAAATTTTGCAAGGTTTCTCCTTAGAAAAAATCCAATAATTATTCTTTTATGTACTCACAAACTTAAATCGAAAAATTGATATAAACACTCTCAAACTTTAAGTAAAAATTATTATTATTTAATGTGAAAAAAAATATGAATAATGAAATTAAAAACAAAAAAGTACAAAAAAAATTGCGTTGACTTAACATTGTTGATTCTTAAAAAATAAAATTATGAATAAAAATCAAATTTTGCTAAATTTTAAGATTTTTTTAATGAAAATGAAAATAAAATGTCCTAAAATTTACGTGAAATAAAGAAAATTCCTACGAATACAAAAAAAACATAGTTTCATCATAAAAAAAAAAAATTAACTTTTCCAGAAATTTTGTAAGGTTTCTCCGAAGAAAAAATCCAATAATTATTCTTTTATGTACTCACGAACTTTAATTGTAAAACTAATTAAAAAAATCTGGGAATCGAGGTAAAATTAATTTTCATTTCATGTAAAAATCAAAACAGTATGAATAATGAAATTGAAAAACAATGAAAATACAAAAAAAACAAAAATGCGTTGACTCAACACGAATGATTTTTATAAATAAAGTTATGAAGAAAAATTGAATTTTCCTAAATTTTGAAATTTTTCAAAACGAAAATCAAAATAAAATTGAATAAAATTTCCTATAATTTACATCAATTAAGGAAATTCCCACGAATACAAATAAAGAACATAGTTTCATTATGAAAAAAATAATAATTAATGTTTTCAGAAATTTCTCAAGGTTTCTCCAAAGAAAAAATTCAATAATTATTCTTAAATGTACTTACAAACTTTAATTAAAAACTCCCAAAATTACTGTAAAATTAATTTTTATTTCATTTAAAAATAACAAAATAATGAGTTGACTTGACATTATTGATTCTTAAAAATAAAGTTATGAATATAAAATCAATTTTCCTAAATTTTAAAATTTCTCAAAACCAAAATCAAAATAAAATGAAAGAAAATGTCTTAAAATTTCCACGAATACGGAAAAAAACATACTTCCCTCATACAAAAAAAATAACGTTTCCAAAAATTTCGCAAGATTTCTCAACTTCCCTTAACACCCCTCCTCCCCCTCTCCTCTCAAAACCTACCCCTCTGAACATTTTCTCAATATTTCGTCCAATTTCAAAGTCGAAATAGATCCGATTCTCCCTTTGTGTCTGTGTCTGGGTATATATCTCCAAAAAAAAAACTATAACATAATGGCATTTCATCGTTCTGGCGCATCGTCCAATTTAAGTGGTCAAAGTAAAAATCGCAGGGTTTAGGGAATATGTGTGGGGCGGGGGGCGGGGGGGGGGGGGGGCCAGGGCGGAAAAGGAAGGGGGGGGGGGTGGTTTCCTGTAGGGGCTTTTGGGGAAAAAAACTTTCAGGGGGGGGTCCTGGCTCGGGGGGGCGGTTTATCCTTTTG
>JAPYZL010010147.1:0-22035 GCA_030522825.1 Platygaster orseoliae | reverse complement strand
CGGGTAGTACTACCTCTAAAATTAGGTAGTGTAAGAAGAGGAAGCGCCACTATCCTATGCTACTAGTAGCACTACCTTAATTTTGTTAGCTGGGTAATAGCTGAAAAAGTTTCGAGAACTTGTCACTGAAGCCATAACAATAATAAACAAACAATTCAATGAAAAAAAGATACAATTTACCTATTCAGAAATGATTCCCGTTTATATTGAACAATTATTTCTATAGTCGTTCATGTTAATAGTGAACAGTTAGTCGCCACCGCACTTGTAGGCACTTTGTTGATAGCCCTATAGTAAAGCTGTTTTCACTGCTGAGAAAATATTATTCCGAATCTCTTGATGATAAATTCAAATTCAAAATGTAGCATATCAAATCAGATACCATGCATTAAACATCGCAAACCGATATTTTTAATTAAAACTCCACATTTTTGTCACGAACCAACGTAAAAAGTAAAAATCAAAAACAATCAAAATATTGACAAAAATATAGTTTTAAAATTTTCCATCCGGACCCGGAAATAATATAAAATGACTTACGTTCGCAAAAATTAATGTATTAAAAACCGGAAACGAAAATTAAAGATAATATGAGAAAATTATTCAATTGACATTAGGTAATCAACAGTTTAAATTGATATTCAGACATAATTATTTTCAAAATTTATGTACAATGACAAAAATTGGAAACTTTTTTTTTCGACAGTTATCCGTGCTTCCATAATGATGTCATTATTAAAACGACATGTATACATTACATTTACCAAAACAAAAAAAGGAATTGTTAAAGATTATTACAAAACTAAACTTTGTTGACAAAAAGCCGATTCTATTAAAAACTCATGTTTCCGTTCAGAGAGTATCTCATAAAAATTGTATGGCTGCATAAACAATTTACAAGAGTCAATTAGAATAAATCTTACCGCTACTCTAATGTTGGTAAATATTCAAGACAGTAGTGGTTACGATTTGCGCAGTGTGACAGTAAGGCATGCTTACTGAGTAAGCATGCCTTTTGATCGGAGTCTGACATTCTCAAGAAAGCCGATTAATAGATTCAATTTCCTAAGATAAAATTATCTGATTCTTGTAGTCCGAAGATATAATGTGTGAAAATCTACGCCGGAATATAAATTTATAACAAGATGCAATATGAACCTTTTCTTTTTGGTTAGAGACACTTGCTGTGGCACCAATGGAGCACCTCAATCAAGCTTAACTTTTTTTTTGAACATTTGCAGGATAAACCGATTGTGAGCCTAGAAAAACTTTCAAACTAAATTGCAATACGTGTCTCTGTGATGAAACTGGCAAATCAGCTACTTGTACCATGATGTTCTGCCATGTGATGCTCTTTCTGCAAGCGACTCTTAGTAATATCAATAATTATTGTGAAATAGAAAATGAAAACAGTAATAAGTTGATCAAGTGTATGTTTAGTTAGAAATGTTGTACGATAAATAATTTCGTGTGGAGTGCATATAAATCACTGACGACATGTAAACTTTTTTAAATAAAGTGTAGCATTGAAAAAAGAATAAAACTGTGACCAGTAAGACGTAAAAAATTTCGAATCTTTACCTGCTTACACGGTCGGAAAAACTCCTTTGAATGGTGTGTAGACTTAATACACATGTATACATATACATACATACATACATACATATATATTGTATTATATGTATACATCATACATAAATATATTCATAAATAATATAATACATCTAATATAAATATATTTAATAAATGTATAATAATAAATAATATTATATTATTTATATTTATAATAGACAGGGTAATTCAACATGACCTTCAACTCGAATATCTTTTTTGATTTTGAGTTTTGCGAAAAGTGGCAAAGGACTTTTCGATTCGGAAAATTGTGAAGAAAATTTGGGTAGAGTTTGATCCCTGATTTTTATCACCATTTGTTGAAAAAGCGCATTTATTGTTTAAATTTCAAAGTTGAATAACTTTTTTATTTTTTAGTTTTGTAAAAAGAGGCAAAATAAATATTTTCTTAGAATTTTACAAGGAATCTAAATTTTTAGGGTGCTGAGGTCATGTTGAATCACCCTGTATATTCATATAAAATATATCCAAAATTGTTAATATTTAGATGAATATATAATTCAAAATACTTTCTGTAAAATTCACTCGATCAAAGTCTTCGCGAAACCAACATGAAGCAGTATATCAATAAAATCATTTTCCGATTTTTTCGTTGCGCGATAGTCATTTTCGCGTGGATGAGTCGCGACCCGGCCCAGCCCATCTGGGCCCAACTCATGCGTAACATTTCCTGACTCATTTTCTTCAGGGCGCGCGAGCCGACTATTAAACCGTCGTATTTCATTCATTATCGCGGATATCGTAAATCCGAGGGTTATTTATGACGAGTCGCCGCCGTCACATATCGTGCCGCAGCGGTTCCTTATCGAAATGCCCGGATAAGGTTTTCCGCTCTGCGGTGCAAAGAGGACGACCGTTATGTCATCGGGCAATCGGAAAAAATGCGCCCCGGTGCTTCGTTATAATGACTCCTGTGGACTTAACGACGCGTCGATGACTCGCGATTGCCCGCGTGCCCGCTAATGTGTCGGCTCGTGGAACATGAATAATTCGCGATTTTCTTCTTACACTCAGAGAAAGTAATAGTCATGATTACCATGAAATATACTAGAAAAAGGTCACCATACTCGTTTTTTAGTTCCAGTTAATAAAAGGGAGGAAGGGAGGGAGGGAGTAAGGGATAAGCAGATTCAGAAAATCGATTTTTTTTGTATTTTTTTGAAATTGAACGTTTCAAAAATGTTATGTCACAATTTCAAATCAATCGATGATTCAGTATAATTTTTTTGAGTAAAATTTTTGAAAAAGAGTTATATTAAATAGTGGCCTTCTATGAAAACAAAAATTATCAGATGAACATTATTTCCCACGTAGAACTATTAATTTGGGTTAGAGAAAAAAAATGAGTATTTTAGTATTATTGTTACAGTCCAGTGAAAAATAAAGAATAATTAAACTCAGGTTTTGCGATTGCCGTGCCTGTTCGTGCATAACGGACGATGTTTGCGAAAAACGTCAGAGAATTCCTCGCGAGCGAGCAGGATTGTTGTCTTCTATCATAACTAAGTTTTTGTCGTGATCTTTTGCGCGCCCTTGCTAATTTCTTATAGGGAGAGGAAAATTAATGAGAACAATTTTTCTGCGGATGGATTATTTCCGTCAATCAGCTAAAAGGACTTTTTCGAAGGGCATGGCTTGATGAGAGTGAACGGTGACGGATTCTCCGGGAAACTTTTTATTCAGTTTGTTGATTTAGGAATTGTGTGATATTGGGAAGTCGTGGATATCTGTAGTATGAGATAGATTTTGTTTATGAGTCATTTAAGTAAAGTTTTTGTTATTGTTGTAAATTTTCAAAATTAAGTCAAATCATATGCATATTATTGAAGTATTGAAATTTATTGTGGAAAATGAATAAATATAAGTATCTACTAGTGAATTTTTTTATATTTCTATTCATTTGACTACAAAGTATCGAAAATCCTGAAAGTTATGAAAAAATCAATTATAAAAATCGTTCAAACAAAGGGGAAATTCTTATTAACAAACAGAAAACTAAATGAACATAATTTATTGTGCAAATTAGAATTATATCTTGCTCTTCATATACAAGAAAATCGTTGCATGTCCTATTGATTGCCTCATATTTTTCGAAGTTCTGAACGATTTTCATGCAGTAGTACGAGCATGCTTTGGAAAAAATCTTAACAGAGATTATATAAAATGCATCGCTGTGTTCAAAAAGAGTTATTTGGATTTGGGTGTTTCGATAACTCCTAGGGTTCATGCTGTTTTCTATCATATTGAAGATTTTTGTACAAAACATAGCGAAGGATTTGGCTTTTACAGCGAGCAAGCAGTTGAATCAGTCCATCACAATTTTAAAGCGTTTTGGAACACAAACAAAGTTCATCCATGTCACCCTCAATACTCCGAACATCTACTTAAAGCTGTAAATTTAACAGTCTTTATGTCTAAACCATTTTTTTTTTTTCATAAATTGTTGTGATGTTCAAATGTGACACATGTTCGTAATAAATTATGTTTTATATTTGATGTTAAATTCATTATATTCACTCACGCAGGGCAGTAAACTGAAGTACTACGATAAATTTATTCTACTTTATCTCAGCTGAAGCAGTTTCTTCGACTCTGATTTTTTCAAAGAATGCATATTCTACATTCACAATTTTAACTACTTCGACTACAATAAATATTTCTATTAAATATAAGACATTTAATTCCAACCAAGGTAAGATGTAATAAATCATACCCTCTCATGCAAGCAGTTATACAAAAAACAATTTTTTTCTGAATGCACCCAGGAAAAGATTTAAGTTCTTATTCCAAAATTTATTTAAGACGCCGAACAACAAATACCAACCAAAAATTCTCATATGTACAGACCTTCGAATAAAGTTTTGTTCAAGCACAATGAAAAATCTAAATTACGTCCTCAGTGATTTTAGTTCTTCAAAAAGGGCGAAATTTTTTTAGAAATCGGTAGTTTCTTATAAGAATTCCGTTTTTTACAAAGTCAACCTTATAAAATTCTTATAAAAACCAGTTAAACTTCTATGGAAAATTTCGAGATGTAATAAAAAATAAAAAATTATCAATATAAAATACTTTTATTTATTCAATATTTGAAAAGAAAAAATTTCACAGAATTAAAAAAAACAGTATTAGAAAAATATTAACATTGAAAACGAAGGATAAAGAAAACTCTTAAAATATAGTCATCATCTTTTTGGATAAACTGAATGAAAAAATTTCGTTTACAACAAATTTTTTTATCAATTTCATACAGAAAAAAATTTTATATGAAAAAATTATTTTCTTCAAATTGCTACGGGAAATAAATAAAAAAAAAACCTCTTACAAAAGATTTTCATAAAGTTACTATTTTCAAAAAGATTATCTCATAAGATTTTTATACAGTCGATCTTATACGAATTTGTATGTTTTTATAAGAATAAAAATCACTAGTGGTACAGATCAGCAGCGGAAGCAAGTATTGTTATTATTTACATATATTTTTGAATTACTTTTTTTAATCATCCATGAGTTATCATAACGTAATAATCATCAATAATTGTATCTTTAAGAAGCATTGATCAATTTTAGGTTCCTTATTACAAGTTGATTTAATTTCAAACAAATATATCGTTTTTTTATGAATATAAACAATTACAATATGCACGAAGGACCACTGCACAAAAATCTGTATGCACAAAAAATATATTCACAATGTTAACAATGCACAAAAAATTTATGTACAGTAGATACAATCCCAGATAAAGTTCAAAAAAAATAAATAAATAAACTGGAAAATGAAGCGCCTCCCCCACAATCTTTCTGCTTATCTCAATCTCTCATTTGTTCCATCACCGAACAAGTTCCTCCCAACGTCTTGTGAAAGGGATTAAAGGATTCTTAACGGCACGGTCCATTATTCGGGCATTAATTCAAGTAATAAAGTCGCTCTCGAGTTTTGTCGTGCGCCGATAATGGGCCACTTCATCAGTGCCGTCGACGTGGAAGAGTACGTGCGTAACGCTTTCTTTCGTTTCGTTTCGCCTCGCATCCCTCGTCATTAAACCGCCCCGGCAGTAAAGCAACTTCAACCCCCCCCCCTCTCACCCCTCATTTTCCCAATGTCCCTTGGGTAATACATCGTGTTTCCTTATTTGCCGGACGTGCCGCGGGAAAATCGCCCGAGAAAATCGAGTGATTTGTCCGTGAGGTGTTAATGGCCTGCGGCGAGTTTTTTTCCCGAGTTCTACTTTGTTCCGTTATCGTTGGGGAGTTGGGAAAAGTTTGATGTCAACATGGACTGGAATAAACTCATTTTTCAACCTAACCTAGTATTTCTCATAAATATTAAAAGGTGGTATGCCAAACCGTTGACCTACCAATTTCTTTCACTAAATCAACTGACTTTTTTCGAGTAGCTGCGCAATATCGAAAATCGTTCTACCGAGCTCTGACAAAAAAAGTCCCAAAAAAAAGAAAGTTTTAGCTGAGCAAACGTCGGAAGTAGCGATTGCACGGAACTTTCGCGATGGCGTTCGGTGAGTTTCCGTTGACCATCATCGCCAGCGCCCGGGGCCGGAGTTCGTTGATTACGCGAAGGGCCAGAACGCGGGATTTTAATTAGCGAGGTGTTTGCACGGGCCAAACAAAACTCGACTGAGGCAACATGTTCGCGGCGTCGCGAGCGAATGGATCTCTCTCTTGATCAAGATCGAGGCCACGAAAATCCTTGGATCCCGGACCCTCTTTCATCTTCCGGCGCAACACCCCCGAGTGTAATCCCGAGAGTCGATTACAACCCATTTCGCTCTAACATTTATCTGTTTTCCCCATTAACCTCTCGCGGTCAATCGTGTCTGTTTTTTATCGGGGTGTCCATGGACTTTCTCTATACTGGCTGAGTGACGAAAAAAAAGCTGCGCAGACCTTGGCCCTAGTAACTGTGATTTTTATAAAAAATCGACATATCTTTATGGAAAAATCCGTTTTCATAAATCGATTTTAAGCTTTTTATATGAAAATGCGATTTTTATGAAAAAAGTTTTAAAAAACATTTTATTTTCATAAAACAAAGTGCATAAAGTTTCGTACTTTATAAAAAATTTTATAAAAGTTTTACAAAAATTGAATTTTTTATAAGAATCTAAGATAGAAAGGCACAGGCGCGCGGGAACCGCGAACGTAAGCGATTAGTCAATACCGTTCTAGCGCGCACTGCTATTGGAGTGAGGCGTAAATTTGTTGCCGCCCTCCTAATGCTTTGGGTAAATAAAGGCCGTTCGAACTTGTCATGTTTTACCCGACAAGTCAGTTCGACCGAACTTTACGATATTTTTCATCGAAACAGTTTTATAAAACTGACATTTTTTGAAAAAGTTTTTAAAAATCAGTTAATAATAAACAGATTTTTTCCATAAAGATTTTTATAAAAATCACAGTTACTAGGGGGGATTCTAGATCAAAAAAATTACAGCTCTTGTCATTTTTTCCACTCATCTACACAATAACTGGATGCAGGGCAGTTTATGATTTTTTATTCAATTTTTTTAACGATTTACCGACTATTTTGAGATTGAAAATATTTCAAAAAACGAGTCGACAACCTGTTTATTTTACACGTCACCCTTTTGACAATATTTTCATTCGCGAGCCTTCAACTTGCTCCGCGTCCCACGAATGACAAACGAGACGTTGTCCCGTGCTCGTTCAAATTACTCCCGAGCCAGTTCACTCTCAACACTTTGAAATATTATCCCGCGTCCTAATTGTTTTTTTCATATTCTTCGTTTTGGCTTGTTCTCAAGCTCAAGACAGTCGAGTTGTTAAGCAAATGCACGTGTATAAAAACTTGCAACATAAATATTTATAAACTAATATGATAGGAATTTTTTTTAAATTGAATGCTGCAGTGAAATCAAGTCAATAAAACCGTCATGAGCGCATCGATATTTTGAGGTTACTAAAAATGAGATAAACAGTTCCTCAGGAAATTTTTTTATGGAAAGATGCCATAATCTAAAAAAAAGTACAAGAGTAAGAATAGATTTTTTATAAATTTGCAAAAAGTAAAAAAAATGATTCAAGGTAGAATTCGTGAAATGTGAGTTAGGAGAACAAACGATTTCTATTAGTTTTCGGTGAGTTAGAGTTTTTTCAAAAATATTGTAAAAATTCATTTTCATTGTTCATAAATTTGCATCATGGTTTTCATTATTTTTGGAAATTTTAGGACTTTTTAAGATTAATATTGTTTTATGCAAAATAATGTCAAAACTTTATATTTTGAATATTATAAAAAAATTTACTTGACGTTGAAAAAATTATTCACCTATTAACAAGACATATAGATAGAACTGATAATTTATATAAACCATACAGTTACCTATAATCATGAAAATACATTGAATTTTTTTCCAAGTCGTATTTCAAAGAAGATTATTTCAGACTTTTGAAAGTTTTCCATCTTTTCAGATTATTTACATGAAGTTTTCTAAAATTTCCTGACGCATGTATGGATTCAAAGTTTAAACAGAGCTGCAAAAATTTTGTTTGATTGTCGAAATCTTTCAGTAGTTTCAGAAACATCGAGTAACAATTTTAAATGTATTCACTTTTTTGTGACTTCCATATTTAGAAATTTTAAGGTAGTTCTTCAATTTCTGAATTATTCACTTATAGAAGAAATTTCAAAAATTTGTCATTTTTCAACAAATTTTATGAATTTTAAACAACTGGTCAAGGTTTTTAGAAAAAATAACTACATTTTTTTAAAGAGTTTGAACATTGTATATAGTAATGTAAAGTTTTTAGTAATAATTGGTTTTTAAATATTTCGATAAGATAAGATTGGAACTCATATGCAAATTCTACAAATTTTCATGTATGCCTAAGAATTTTGTGGTATATAATAAAGACGACAATGAATAAAATTTCTCGATTTTTTGTTTACTAATTTTCGTTCATTTTCTTATCTAATAGTATTTGTTTTTCATGGAAAAAAAGAAACTACGAACACTATGAAGAAATTTTTTTCGATTCCCTGTATTTAAAAATTCTCGACTCCAGAGTTTTTTTCATTCAATAAGTTTTTTTGATTTTGTATAAATAAACTTTATTATTTTCCTCGTCAGTGATTTCATTTATTTCTATTTTTCGTTTATTATTTGGATTATTTATTTGTTTTTGGTCTCATTTAATAATGGTTTTGTTTTCAATTTCCAGTAATTTTTTTTTCTTATTCAATCGTTTTGAATTCAGTAATTTCCGTATAAGTTAATTTAGTAGATTTTGTTAGTTGGGAATTTTTATTACTGTTGGAATTAGAAAAACGATGGAGAAAAATTTACGAAAATTAAAAACTACAATTTCCTAATATTTCATACAATTCATTTAAGTTTCTAGACAAATTAATAAGTTTTTCAAATTATATTTGATGTCGAAAAATTTTTCCCGTCTTTAACTTGACATAGTATTCCGTAATTTTGACAAAAATGTTTTTTTTTTCAGAGCATTTGATTTTTTATGATTTTATAGGTGATTTTTTGCATGTTTAGTAATTTTACTGATAATATACCATTTATGAAAAATCTATCTACAACTCAAGAAGATTACGCTAAACAATTAAGGAAAAAGTTTCCTATGACATTCTATCATTAATATTTATTATTATCTTTAATAACATTGAGATTTATTAAAAAATCGCATCTTGACTTTAAATAATGGAGAAATTCCGAAAATGCATGTTACCTTAAGTAACTGTGTATAGTTTTTGAAACTGTGAAGAACATTTCATTATAACTATTAATTACAAGAATCAACTGAAAAAATCAAATGTTCTTTAAAAAACACATTTGCCATTTATTATTATATTTAATAATTCAATTTAAAGGTAAAAATTTTACTCAGAAGTGTATGAAAAAAATTATAGCTAATCTGTTTGATCTGAAATACATTTTAAACTTACTTGCTGTCCAATCATTTTTAAAATCAGCTTATTTTCGAAATCTATTATCCTGTTTAATTTCTTTTAAAACCGTCATATTCCAAATACCATCAAACACTCAATTTTACCACTATATTCTCCATTTTCACGGTAAAATACTTCAACTGATCCGCGAAAAGGAAAAAAAACACTTAGCACACTTCTAAGACTTTAAATCTTGCGTTCCGCCCCAGGCAACATCTTTATAAGCGACCAATTCGAAATCAATCAAGCTCGGTGTCGGGATCAAGCCCTTGTTAATCATCAATCACGTGCTTTTTAGCTGGAAATACCCTCGGTAAAGCACGGGTCGAGGGTCGCGAAAAACGCCCTGTCACCCCCAGGAAAAAAAGGGAGGAAAAGAAAAAAAATAGCGCGCGCTTGCGCGATTTGTTTGTCGCGGCGCGGAAATCGGAGCACGGAAACTATACGGAAATAGGCACGCCACCCAGGCCGATATATATTGTTTCGCTCGCATTAACGCACCGACGAAAAGCACCCCCGCTTTCTATAATTAGTCGGTATTGTGCTGGCTCCGGCGCTGTTGCTTCCACAGCAAAGAGGAATTATTGCTTTTCTCACAAATGTCGTTTCCTCAATCGATCGCTGGAAAGTGCGGACTGAAATACACGTTTTTATGAGAATTGAAGCTTACTATTGTAGAATGATTTTCGTCGTATATGGATGTCGAGAATGTGGTTGTAAATAAATTTTTTTTTTCATCTTTTTCGGAAAAGATACAGTTTTCTGGAATCGAATTGGCCTTCTTTACTGTTTTTGGGTGATTTTTAAATATTTTACATAAACTGAAAGAAAAATCTTGTACTTTTTACTAATGAATTACTTAAATAAAAACTCAAATATAATGATAATAAATAAAAATGAAAACCTAAATAAAAACTTGAAAAAAAGTAATGGGGGATCGAGAATAAATATAGTAACTTTTACTGTGTACAGTATTGTTTTATTCAAAATATTTGTATAGTAGTCATTAGCGTATAGTATAGTAGTTGCAGCTGTACTTTCCAGTGAAACTCATGTATGTATAGTAATACTCATAAAAAAATGTAGAAATTATGATCATGTAAGGAAATTTCCCATATCTTGTATAATGAGGAAAGTAAAAAATACAATATGTTCAGTATTTTTCACTATATACCAATTTATGACTGCGATATTTGACGTTTTACTATACTGCATGGTAAAAATAAATGTCTACAGGTAACTGTGTCATAATATATGACAAATTAAAATAATATTGTTGCTTTTCTTAGAATACCTATAGTAATTTTTCCTCAGTGTAGGCAAATGTGTTAAGTATTGGAAACCCTTCTTTTTCATTTCAAAAATTAAATCAAAGTGTCTACCAAATCTCTGTTCAAAGTTTTTCATGAATAATAATAATCTACAAATACAAGTTGAAAAATTAATAAAATCATGTCTCGAAAGACTTGAAAACTGAAGCCACGTGTCAAAACCGTGATTTAACTCGGCGTAAAAAGCATCGGACACCTCGTGTGACTCGATGCACTCAACCCTCGTGTCTCCGAAGAAAATTCGTCACGTCGCCTCTATAAATACAGTGTATAACTGGCCGAAATGGCTTGGCGTGTCAACGATGACGAGTTACAGACTTCCGAGTGACGTTTACTTGTCTTTGCACACTGAAAGAAAACAGTTGACAAATGTGCCGGTCTCAAGGAACACGGCTAAAAGCAACCAACGCCTATCCTATTTTAAGTTTTTTTTCATTTCACCTTTTGCCTTTGCAATCACGAAAAATATTTATTTCTTCTTCTCAATTAAATCAGTTATTTTTTCACAAATAACAGGAAAAAATTCTGATTACTTTATTTTTCCGGGGGAGGCGGTCAGATTGAATGACACAAGATGACTTCAGTGGTATTATGAATTCCAAAAATTTTAAAAAAATCTCCTAATAATAGACTTTTGTTTGGTACCATATCCTGGCCTCTGTTTACCTTAAAATCCGCGTTCGCACGAAATGTCGTGTAAACTTTGTGACTTTGTCAACGCGCCCATGCCAACAGCTGCTCGTGGCCGGTAGTTATTTTCAATTTAACGACGTCTTGTTTATAAAAGGGGACACGCATACGCACACGAGATCGCGTTTCCTTCAAAGCAGCCTCTGAACTTTTGCTCTGCACAAAAAAAATGCATTGAGTCACACATTTCGAAAATTTGGTCTTTGGTAACAAGAAAAAAAGAAAAGTGACTTCAATATTAATAAAATGTACCTTATACACACATTACATTGAGGTTAGTTTAGAAAAAAGCTGCCTACTTTATTTTTGAACATTGTAAAACTGTACCGATGAAATTCGTTACCGATTGTTTATGAGCCTAGTTAACTGTAGAAAGTCAATAATGGTTTTACGCATCGGGAGAAACACGAGGTACGAGGAGAACGTAAGGAGATACGCAGGAACGAGCTTATTCCACCCTGCTGGCTGAGCAAGTAGCAATGATGCGATTAAGGGCCGCGGCTAATTATGCCACTGCGCATTGAACAAACGCTCGTTGGACTTTGATGCTCTTAGGGTATTAGGGATGAGACAGTTTTGGGATGTTACTGTCATGTGGTGATAACGCAGGTTGCAATCTCTACTAATTGTAGACTGAGAGGGTCGGATTTGGGAATTCAGCGACTCTGGGTAGTTTCGAAAATTTACGGCCCTTCGTACCCCCCCCCCCACCCCCTACTTCCTAACATTGATCTTACCCAAAGGAAAAAATTAAGGTTCAATGAATTGAAGAAAGATGAATCTAGAGTCTTCCAGATGAATTTATAAAAATAACAAAAGAGGAAATATATAGAAAAATTGTAAATGTGTCAAAATTTGGAAAATTTGGACATTCAAATGTTTTGTCAAGGTAAGTAATTTCAAATTTTACTTTATTTAGTGAGTTTTATTAAATGTTGTTATTCTATTATAATTTCATACATTTTTCACTCTAGGAACCCTGTAGATTATTTTAATATCGAAATTTACAAGAAAAATGGCATTCTGAAAATTTCCTGAATAAAGTAAAATTCAAATACTGAACAAATTTTTAAAATTTTTAAAATTTGATTGATAAGCAAAACTCAAAAAATAAGAAATTTCAACATTTCGAAGATTGCAAAAATTTCGATATTGTAAAAATTTACTAATTTTTATGTATATCATTCATACTCCTCAAACTAAAATTCAGAAATTTCACACATTAGGAATATTTTTCGAATGATAGGACTTTCGCAAAATTCATAAATTATTAATAGTTCAAAAATACTTGGAGATGGAAAGTTTAATGATATATGGAAATTTAAAGGGTTCTGAAAATTTAAGACAAAAAATAATTGTCAAAATTTATTAATAACTATATAAAAATTTAGAAATTATGAAAATAAAGATTTTCCAACAATTGAAGTTAAGTTATTTAGCAACTTTACTTTGAAAATTTCAGTTAATTCGAAAATTTTATCAAAATTTGAAAAATGTTGAAAATTTCGAAGATTGCAAGAATCTCAATATTTTAAAAATTTACTCATTTTTATACATATCATTCATATTTTTCAATAATCACTAAAATTTAGAGACAACGTTACACTAAGAATGTATTTCAAAGATAGGACTTTTGCAAAATTCAGAAAAAATTAATAGTTCGAAAATGCTTTCAGTTGGAAAATTTTGAAATACATGGAAATTTGAAGCGTTCTGAAAACTCGAGAGTAATAATGGTCGACGAAATTTATTGATAAGTATAAGGAAATATAGAAATACGAAAATAAATATGTTTCGACAATTTAGCAATTTTACTCATAAAATTTCACTGATTTCGAACATTCTGTCAAAATTTGAAAAATTTGGAAAATTTAAGAGATTTCAAGAATTCCAATATTATAAAAATTTACTCATCTTTATGGACGTTATTCATATTTTCAAATAATTACTAAAAC
The DNA here is from genome assembly GCA_030522825.1 of Platygaster orseoliae. NCBI lineage: Eukaryota > Metazoa > Arthropoda > Insecta > Hymenoptera > Platygastridae > Platygaster > Platygaster orseoliae. Next base: position 8,485 of record JAPYZL010010147.1, on the reverse strand, counting down.
TTAGAAATTTCTTCACTTTCAGAATATTTTTCAAATGATAAGACTTTCGCTAAATTCATAAATTATTAGTCGTTCAAAAATGCTCGAAGATAGAGAATTTGAAGATGTATGGAAATTTCAAGCGTTCTGAATATTCGAGATTAAAAATAGTCTACAAAATTTATTGATAAGTGTAATAAAATATAAAAGTTACGAAAATAAAGATGTTTCGATAATTTAGCAATTTTACTTCAAAAATTTCAGATATTCCGAACATTCAGTCAAAATTTGAAAAACGTGGAAAATTTAGAGATTGCAAAAACTTCAATAATGTAAAAATTTACATATTTTTATGGATATAGTTCATATTCTTTAATGATTACTACAATTTTTTAAATTCGTTACATTTTGAATATTTTCCAGTTGAAAGGACATTTGCGAAATGATTAAATTATTAATTGTTCGAAAATACTTGGGAAAGAAAAATTCAAAAATATATTATGGAAATTCAAAGCGTATTCAAAATTCTACAAAAAAAATGGTCGACAAAATTTATTAATAAATATATCAAAATAGACAAATTACGAATTTCAAGATGTTTTGAAAATTTGGCAATTTTTTTTCAAAATTTCAGTTATTTCGAAAATGCTGTGAAAATTTAAAAAATGTCGAAAATTTCGGAGATCGCAATAACTGCAATATTGTGAAAATGTACTTATTTTTATGAATATCATTCCTATTCTGTAATGATTACTAAAACTCTGAAATTTCGTCACATTATATAGGAATATTTTTTAAACGATAGGACTTTCGCAAAATTCATAAATTATTTATAGTACGAAAGTACTAGGAAATCGAAAATTTAGAGATGTATGATAATTTAAAACGTTCTGAAAATTCGAGACAAAAAATAGTCACCGACACTTATTGATGGGTATGTTTTAACTTATTAATTACGAAAATAAAGACGTTGCGATATTTTCATCGATTTTACTTCGGAAATTTCTGTCATTCTGAACATTGCATTTAGGTTTGAGAAATGTAGAAAATTTCAGAGCTGTCCACCGTTTTTTATATAGACTGCAAGATGACAATTTTCAATCCTGTTGAATTTGTTAGTCTAAGATCAAGTACCTATTATTTCTGCTCAAAAACTGGCAAGAAGGTCAGACTATAAAACATGTACGACAAGAAAGTTCTAGCGAACTTTATCAATTTCAAGTGAAATTTTCCTAATATTCACATAGAAAGAAGTTTTTGGTTGCAGCAACCATTGATTTAGTAAAATATAATCCCACCAAAGTTTTGGGTATGATAACCAAATTATCTGTTATTGCAACTTAATGATCAGTCATGAAAATTGAGCATTAAGTGCTATAACAGAAGCTTGGGTTGTCATAAACAAAGTTTCGGTTGTAAAAACCAAAACTTTGCTGGATCCATATTGTACTGAAATCAGTGGTTGCTGTAACCATAATATTTCTCCCCGTGCATTATTGCGATTGAAATTTAATCTGCTACTTAGATTCAGTTATCAAATAAAAATTGTAGGTACTATATAACTAAAAATAATTGTCCTGGCCTTTTTTACTATATTTCATGGTTACCCATGACCATCACTTTCTCTCAGTGCGTATTTTTGACTCTAGAAAGAAGAAGCTCGAAAAATTGATTTCACTGGGGTTCCGGTTTTGAAGGCCTGCGGCATAACGCGGGAGCAAAGTCGAAATGAGCTGAAAATACGATGCGGGGTTGGTGCTACAGTAGTTGTTGCAGACGAGAGGTCGACACGCGATTCGTCGAGGTCGCGGTTCGGACGCTTTGGCCGTACAATTACGCGCATCATCTGCGTATCGCACATTTGCGTAACGAGTCACGTAGGGCCTCGCATTCCTCGCATTGAGAAATTGAGAAAATGATTATGCATTACTGGACCGATGCGAGACTATAAAACTCGCCGTTTCTCACGCTTTTGCGAAAATACAGTAGCCTCGGCGCTTTGAGGAAACGCGTTATTAGGCGTCCCTTTTTTTTGTTGTTGCTCGTTTTTCCCGTAGCAAGGAATAATTTCGATCGATTTCCTAGCTCGCCCTTTGTTCCTGTTCCTCCCAGCAATTAATGCTGGCGAGTTTTCCTTGACGAGGAAATGATCTAAGGACGGCGTTTTGATTAGTTGCTTGAGGAATCAAGATGATGGAAACGGGGATTTTGTGGGGTTGGCTAGGATTGCAATTTTTAGGGAAGATTTTTCATAATCGTGCGTGGTTAAACGAAGGAAACAGTATGGTTGTCACAGCTGTTCATCGTAATTTCACAACATAAGATGTTATTAAAATCGAGAAAATCGTAAGAAAAACCAATAAAATTCACAGTTCTGTAAAAACCCATTATCTGATACATTAAGGAATAGAAACTGGACAAAAGAAAAGTAGAAAAAGTGTCCCTAATTATCGGTGTCCAGAAAATGGAGATAAATAGAAAAGCGAAAGGACCTCGCGCGACCGTAAATTACGAAGCGCCTGGCGCCGCTCCCACGATGCAATTACTGGGAAATGCAACCCAAAAGAAAGCGGGAAAAATACGACTAGCTTGTAAACTACGAGGAAACACCCCTCGAAAAAAAAAATGTTTTTAGGTCGTCATCGCTTGTTCAGTGCCAAGTATTGGGTACACGCTCGATTAAATTTTTTTTCTGGCATCAAATCACTTACTGTAGTTGGAAAATTATATGACAAAAAAATAGGGAGTTTTGGCTGTTTATTCAGTATCATATGTGAATATCTAAATTTTTATACGCTCACGATTTTTAATTATCACTAGATCTATCTTATTAATTATATAATACTTGAGTTCTTATAAAACAAATAAAATCAGGAAAAATATTAGAATCTTAAAACTATTGAATTAATATCGAATAGTATTATTGAGTATTAAATATTATTGAAAAAAAAAATATTATGAGTAATAGATATTATTGAAAAAAAATATTATGAATCATAGATATTATTGAAAAAAAAAATATAATTGAATTACCCTATAGCAAACGTGAGGTCAGACTTAAGTCTGAATTTTCTCTGACTTTACTCTCATTTGTGGATTTCTCACCAATCAACCAATAAAATAACCTAATTATTGTCAAACATGAAACATAAACGATAAATGTCAAGCTAGTGAAGCTACGATGCGTTTTTTTTACGTAGTACGTGGGACACCAATCTTATTCCAGAGAATGAGAAATCCAATAATCCCAATAGGTAATTTTGATTGATTAAAAAAAAAGTAAATATGATTGAAAAAAACTTATTTGTTTATTTAAATATTTGTTCGACAGGAATTTCCAAGTACCAACTCCAGATGATTTCGATCGCAGGCAACCGGTGACACATGAGCCTAAAATTCCGCGTGTGACGAGTCGAAAAACAAAATATGGAGACTACATGGAATGAAGAAATGCAACCAAAATATTTTTAAGAACAACGTTCAGAGTGTTGTAGATTCCTATATAAATTTGTAGAAATTTTTGCCGAAATTGATACTATTTTACAAGATAAGTTGTACATTTCATCTCTTTGGACTTGGGAGGAAAACCCTTGTTTACGAGAAATTAAAAAATGGAACACGAAATCAAGTTCATTCAATTCAATCAAGTTAAAAAAATTCCTTACTTACTTATTGCTGTTAATTGCAATTATGACTATGAATTTTTGAGAATAATAAAAAAATCTATGAAACCATATGAAATAAAAAAAAACTACAAAAAAGCAAGAAATCTGAATCACAACATACTATACATCATAATCACACATAATCATAATCCTTTAATTTTTTTTCCAAGTAATACAATGTTCTTCGATTGCTGTATATTGTTCACAGTTTTATTCTATATAAATACATAACAGCAGAAATAATTTTTTTTACTGGATGAGATGTATATGAGTTTCAAATGTAGGTGGCATTACTAAAAAACTCCTTTCTTCTTCATCGGAACAACGAATATCGTACGAGTTCATCTTATTGGAGAAACTAGTTCCTGCGAATAACAATTCGATTTTTAAGATTAACAAAATATGAGTGTTATGACCAGGGCAGAACAAATTGTTTCTGAAAAACTACGGAAATATAAATTAAGTTACAAACTACCAGATACTTAATTATTAAAAATAAATTTGAAAAAGTGTCGAGTAATTGTAATTCAAGTCAAACCTATGATATACATTGAAAAAAAAATGGCAGAAGATTTCGATACAAATGTAATTATCGCAACCATTGCACATGATTAATGGAAATGAAATTCAAAAATCACGTATTTCTTCAATCAAAGTTCTTAAATTCTTAAAAAATTGAGTTTCTTGGTAGAAAAAAGCCAATGAATTAAAAACAAGTAAGGTTTCGTTACAAACCACGACTATTCGTAATACGATTTCATAATTTGATGTCATTTTATTATTACGTTCTGTTTACGTTTCAAAAATTTGATTGTTTTCGAATTTTGAAAAAAAAATTATGAACATAAATAACGAAAAAAATATTTTTATAACAAAATTATAAAAAACTGTTGGTGAAGTAACAAACAAACTTATTCTGTATCAAAAATTACGACCAAATTATTACACATGAAAATAAATTTTGATCCAATATTTCATTTTGTCTCCCCTGGTTATGAATCAATAAATAATATTTGAATCAGTTAAAGATATATGAATATGATCGTTATCGAAGCAATATTACCTTACTGAACAATTTTCTCGTAGGTTCCAAATTATCAACCAATGCAACATGTAAGAAATGTAGAGTAGGTTGAAAATTCCGCTATTTCGGGTAGTTGCTATTTATTTCGTATTTTTCGATATTATTCTATAGTTCATATTCAATAAATTGGTTGTAGAAAAAATCACATCCTATTGTGTGAATATTTAAGTTCAATCTTTGCCATTACAAGATTCTTATTTATGAAGCACCTCTCTATTGCTCAATGGACTTGCAAAAAATTTCAGCATTCACACAAATTGCATGATGCTTTTTTAATGCTGAGTGAGTAAACTTTTTTTTAATATATCAGAATTAGCTAGATCTTTCTCTTGTATGAATACGTTAATGAGTATTTAAAAGATATTTTCTTGTAAATTTTTTTTCAAAGAGTGCACTTCTACGGTTTTCCTACAGTGTGCGTACGTTCATGACGCGTTTGATGACTTTTCGTTATAAATCTTTTCTCGCAATGTAAACATTTATATCTTTTATCTTCAGTGTGCCTACGTTCATGAAGCGTTTGGTTCCATTTCGATGCAAATCTTTTCTCGCAATGTGAACATTTATATGGTTTTTCTCCAGTGTGCGTACGTTCATGACGCGTTTGTTCACTTTTCCTTACAAATCTTTTCTCGCACTGTGCACATTTATATGGTTTATCTCCAGCGTGCATACGTTCATGTAGTGTTTGATTACCTTTCGATGTAAATCTTTTCTCGCAATGTAAACATTTATATGGTTTTTCTCCAGTGTGCGTACGTTCATGAATCGTTTGTTCACTTTTCCTTGCAAATCTTTTCTCGCACTGTGCACATTTATATGGTTTATCTCCAGTGTGCATACGTTCATGTATTGTTTGGTTACCTTTCGATGTAAATCTTTTCTCGCAATGTAAACATTTATATGGTTTTTCTCCAGTGTGCGTACGTTCATGACGCGTTTGTTCACTTTTCTTTGCAAATCTTTTCTCGCACTGTGCACATTTATATAGTTTATCTCCAGTGTGCATACGTTCATGTAGTGTTTGGTTACCTTTCGATGCAAATCTTTTCTCGCAATAAAAACATTTATATGGTTTTTCTCCAGTGTGCGTACGTTCATGAATCGTTTTCTCATTTTTTGATACAAATGTTTTCTCGCAATATGAACATTTATATGGTTTCTCTCCAGTGTGCGTACGTTCATGCACCGTTTGGTTAAATTTGTTTGCAAATCTTTTCTTGCAATGTGAACATTCATATGGTTTTTCTGCAGTGTGTGTTTTCAAATGATTATTTAAATTAGTTTGTTCGCTAAATCGTTTTTTGCAATGCACACACAGATAAGGTTTTTCGCTGGTGTGAATTCGAGTATGCGCAGTAAGATGAGATTTCTGTTTAAAACCCTTTCCACAAGTAGCACACCAAAAAAGTAGTTTTCCTGTGTGACTTAGAATATGCTTATTGAGATCACTCTTACTAGTAAATCTTTTCCTGCAGGAATCACAATCGTGAAGATTTTTTCCAGTGTGTAAACGTATATGTTGAAGTAAATATTTTCTAGTTGAATATTTTTTTTTGCAATAATCACATTCTAAAGTTTTTTTTTTAAAGCATACTCGAGTATGCTTAGCCAAGTCATTTTCCGTTGCGAATTTTTTCCGGCAATGCTCGCACTCGGTTCGTTTGAGGTTCTGTAGTTCATGAATGATTTTTTCTTTCAAATTGTGAAAATTTAGGGAACTGTGTGCAGACTTTGGCAGATTATGCTCCATCTTTTTCAATATCCGAAGATGTTCTGAAAAGTTTTGATGTATAATAAAAAGGGATCTAATTCGTTTTAATTTGGGATGAAAAATATCTGAAAAATATGGTTGGTTTTTCGGGATATTACGAGCAATCACATTAACAGCGAGAGGTTTTGAAAATTGAAAATACTTTAAAAATTCAAATGAAATATCTATATTTTATGTTGCAAATCAAATTATAATAAAGATTAGTCAAACTACGAATTCTAGTAAAAAATGCACCAACAAAAAAATGATGAATAGTTGTGACGCGCGAGAAAAAGCAGACAGTGAAGAGCGTTGCATCCGGTCAAGAAAAAAAAAATAGATTTGAAAGCATTCAATAACTTTAGGAATCATAACGATTTCGTCATGTCAATAAAGTTAGCAGAACAAGTATAGCAGAATAAAGTTTTCATTAGCTAATTAAAGGGTGCTCATTAAGTGCTAATTAAGTGTGGCAATTGCAATTTAAGTGCTTTATTATTTTTTTTGAAAAATGATGTTCTGCTAACTTTAGATAAACTTAGTAGAACACTGCAAAAAAACACGGAAAGATAGTTTTTTTTTGCCTTTAAATACTTCAGCTAATTAAGTGCTAATTGAGTGCGGAAAAAAGAATTAAAAAGCCTTTTTTTTTTCAAAACTTGATGTTATGCTACTTTGACCTCATCTACCAGCAGAACATAGCGAAAAAAGGTTAAAAAGAGTTTTTTTTTATTTAATCAGTTGAAAATAATTAACTGCTAATTAACTACTAATTAAGTGCGAAAACAGAAATTAAAAAGCTTTTTTACTTTTTTTAAAAACTAATGTTCTGCTGAGTTGACCACATTTCCCAGCAGAACATAGCGAAAAAAGGTTAAAAAAAGTTTTTTTTTTTATTTTCTCAATTGGGAATAATGAACTGCTAAATAACTGCTAATTAAGTGCGAAAACAGAAATTAAAAAGCTTTTCTACTTTTTTTCAAAACTTGATGTTCTGCTACTTTGACTTCATCTACCAGCAGAACGTAGTGAAAAAAGGTTAAAAAAAGTTTTTTTTTATTTTCTCAGTTGAGAGTAATTAACTGCTAATTAACTGCTAATTGAGTGCGAAAACAGAAATTGAAAAGCTTTTTTACATTTTTCAAAAATTGATGTTCTGCTACTTTGACTTCATCTACCAGCAGAACGTAGCGAAAAAAGGTTAAAAAAAGTTTTTTTTTTTATTTTCTCAGTTGAGAAAAATTAACTGCTAATTAACTGCTAATGAAGTGCGAAAATAGAAATTGAAAAGCTTTTTTACATTTTTCAAAAATTGATGTTCTGCTACTTTGACCTCATCTACCAGCAGAACATAGCGAAAAAAGGTTAAAAAAATTTTTTTTTGATTTCCTCATTTGAGAATAATTAACTGCTAATTAAGTGCGAAAACAGAAATTAAAAAGAATTTTTACTTTTTTCAAAAATTGATGTTCTGCTAAGTCGACCACATCTCCCAGCAGAACATAGCGAAAAAAGGTTTTAAAAGTTTTTTTTTTATTTTCTCAGTTGAGAATAATTAATTGCTTATTAAGTGCTAATTAAGTGCGATGCTGGAAATTTTAATGCTTTTTAATTTTTTTCAGAAATGGGTGTTCTGCTCAAGTGAGTTCAATTGCCAGCAAATCACGTCATATAAAAATTGAAAATAGATATTTTTTTAACGTTTTGAGAAAAACGATTGTCATAACGAAGTTTTCGTCTTGCGAAAGGAAGGTCAATTTTGGCTGCGAAGCCGTGAAAATCGGTATTTATTTTATTTCATTTAAGTTTCTGTGGAGTGACGAGTTTCCTCGAAAAATTTAGTACCATATTTTATTTTTTAGTTTTTGTGGAAGTGACGGATTTTCGTCGTTTTCGTATCTCTCAAAGTTCATTCCTGTTCTTTTCAGAAAATGTGCAAGCATTTTAATCCTGCAGGCTGCAGCATTTTTTGGATAAGATTAGATAAGGAGTGTTCTCCAAGGG
>JAPYZL010010137.1:0-10948 GCA_030522825.1 Platygaster orseoliae | reverse complement strand
TCAAACTCAAAAAAATTGCAATCTATATTTACGGCACTACAAATAAACATAAAACATTTTACAGAGATGAAAAATATTTATAATTAACAAAATGCGGAAACGATTTCGTTACCCTGTAAAATTTGTCAAATGTCTGTTATCATCTTTTGACCACCGACCCTTCAAATAAACTACTAGGGGAGAGGTATGTAAGTTGGGCATAGTTAGCCTTCTTGCTCATAAATTGACTTTCACTCAATATTATGTGGAGTCGCATATGCCGTTTGAAAGAGGAATTCAAATGCTGTAATTTGCCAAGGATGGTTATTCGATATAGTGGACAGAAACTTTTTCGCAGCTAATCTTCCAAAACGTCAAAAAATGGTGATTTAAGATTCAGACATGTTAGTTGGGCCACATCGAAAAATTCTATTTAAAAATTGAAATAATCAGGTAAAAACACTTGATCCATAAAAATTATCATCCTTATTGTATTAAATTTGCATTCAGAGGCTTTTATTTGAAAATTGAAAAAAATTACATCGCAACCATATTTTTCGTAGTCATCTGAATCATTGCACTGCGAGCAAAAGTAGAAATCAGATGATTTGTCCACACATTTTTTGTGAGCATAGTCTTCACGTGAGCGGCATTTTACTGAGTTTTACTGAGGCATTTTACCTCCCGATTATTCAGTGCTTCCCGGAGAACGTTGCAAGACAGCGATGAGCCTTTGGAGTAAATGTTTGCGTACGTTACTTATGTAATTCTTCGTTCAAAAAATCGAGAAAACTAATATTCTACAACACTTAGAGATATGAAATCAGACTTTATTATGTTTCACGTGCAATTCAGTAAGCAATGTCAATCCATGTGAGAATGATGAAATATTTGAGTAATGTAGAGTATATTCACTGTATTATTGTTACTTTAGTCTTACCTACCTAATGGTTTCCTTGCTTCAACGCTGCCAGGGTCCAACAACATTTAATTTTCGATAAAATGATATTTTTAAACATAAAAAAATCATAACAAGCGTAAAAATCATGCGCCTGAAGAAAAAAACTGGAGGCCCAACTTACATACCTACAAGTGGCCCAACTTACATTCTAACGACATTTTAAAAACAATAAAAAAAAGGTACTAAATCCCAAAATTTGCTTGAAAAAATATGCGTCTCATAAATATACACTACATATGCTAACGAGCAAAAATATTCAACTTTATATACTGCTGGAGTTAGTCCACTTTGAGAGCTCACGAAAATATGACTACCTTAATCTTTGCACTGTACAGCAACAGCGATGCCTAGCGCAGTTATAGCACATGTGCGTATTGTCACCAAATGCACATAAAAAATGATGATTAACTAAAAAATGACGATGCCAGTTGACAGCGCCGTAAAAATGGCGCTAGTAGTATCAAAAACAGTGGTGGCCCAACTTACATACCTCTCCCCTATTATTTATATGACTTATCATTAAGTCAAACATGAGAATGCCCAATCACATTTCTTCAACCGTCATTTGCTATTGTGATAAGAATATTCCGTTATTCACGAGCTTTCAACTCGGAATATTCCTTATTCACTTTTTTTCATTTCCAGGGAGTGAATTAGATTTATTCCAAAAAATATTCTAATAACTGGAATGACCAAATACTGGATAACTGGATATTTTTGACTTGGATATTTTTTGAAAAAATTTTGTTTTCACGAGATTAGTGTGATTTTCCCTGTTATTAAGTTTGCTGAGCAATAAATTTCTATTACTTTATAAATTGAATTTGTTATAACAATGCGTTTAAACAACTTATTGCAATGTTATGTTTCTATAAAATATACATGCCATTTATAGTTTTTTGAGTTGGTGAAGAAGTGTTTGACCTTGATTTTGTAAAATTTATTTATTTAAATAATTTATTACAACAAAATATTGCGAAAATTTGTTTTCCACAAGATATGTATCATTTTCATTGTATTTTAGGTTACTGAGTAAGAATTTGATATCGCTTTTATAAAATTCGTTTATTTAAACAATTTGTTTCAACAAATTACTGCACAATTTTTCTTGTACAACATGTACATCCTTTTCATTGTTTTTCAGGTTTCTGAGTGAGGATTTGATATTATTTTGGTGACGTTTATTTATTTAAACAGATAATCTAAACAAATTGATGCGAAATTCTTCTTCTACAAGATGTATATTTTGTGTATGATTTTTTAGGTTGCTGAATGAGAATTTAACTTTGTTTTTGTAAAATTCATTGCTTGAAACAATTTATTTAAACAAATTATTGTAATATTTTTTCCTTTAGTATGTACATACATCAACAACAAATTTTTACAAAAACATGTGTCAAATCTTCGCTCAGCAACTTAAAAAACCATGAAATGTATATACATATTGCAGAAGAAAAATTTTGCAATAATTTGTTTAAATGATATGTTGAAATAAACGAAGTCTACAAAAAAATGTCAAATCCTCATTTGGAAACCTAAAAAACAATGGAAAGGATGTACATATTGTAGTAAAAAAATTTTGCAATAATTTATTGGAATAAATTCTTTAAATAAACGAATTTTACGAAAACGATATCAGATTCTGACTCAGCAACCTAAAAAATCATCAGTATAACATATATCTTGCAGAAAAAAATTTTGGCAATATTATGTTGAGATAAATTGTTTAAATAAATAAATTTCACAAAATCAATGTCAAATACTTATCCACCAACTCAAAAAACCATATAAAGCATGTATATTTTATAAAAACAGAATATTGCAATATCGTGTTTAAACGCATTGTTATAAAAAATTTAATTCACTAAGTAATGGAAATTCGTTGCACAGCGAACTAAACAACAGGGAAAAGCACATTATTCTCGCAAAAGAAAAAAAATTTCCAAAATATATCCAAGTCAAAAATATCTAGTCAACCAATATTTGGTCATTCCAATTATTAGAATATTATTTGTAATAAATCCAATTCACTTCTTGGCAACGGAAAAAAGGGAATACGGAATATTTTGAGTTGAATGCACGTGAATAATGAAATATTCATATTTCATTCGACTGAAAATCTTCGGAATGAAATAATTTGAATTGCCATAGTCAATCCTATTCCCGAACTCTGATGAATGCCCACTCCTTCATAAATCTTTACATGTAAAAGACAAGTTTAGAAAGAATTCGAGGCTGGCACGGTAGTTACTATAACTACTATTCTTAGTGAATATTCTGGAAGTTTCTGAAATGATTGAAACAAGGAAAAGTAAAGTGCAATGTTTCAAGCGAATCAACTACTAAAATTTTTAAAATGAATCAGATTTCTAGATCGATTTCTACAGCAAATGAAAACGAAAAAAGTATTTCTGAGAATCTAAATTTGAGCCCCCCCCCCCCCCGAATCGAGTATAGGTTTTGTGTAAGGCTCTTGTTTTTATAGAAACCTTTGCTATAGACACGCATGTGAAACAAAAAGATTAGTAAAAAGTTAGAAATTGTATTTTTGACGACCTTGGTATAGGAAAAATTGAGAAAAGTTTATTTTTAACCTAACTTGTAATGAATTCCTTTAAGGTTTATTGTCTAAACCTTTCTTATCTAACGTTAGAAAAATTTCCTCTTCAAATAAAATCATACCAACTTTTCAATATCATATTCATACCATGCAAGTTAGCTTTTGGACGACAGAGCGCTATTTCAATGCATCCCGTAATTTTTTTCCGAGTGAGCCCCGAAGGATACGCAATTGATTACTCCCCCTCCCCCACTTTCCCTATCCCCACGTCTCTGGAAAACCAGTCGAATTTACCCGACATTAATAATTCTACATCTCGGGGTGGTATTAGAGGTTTCTGGGTTCCGAACGCATTCCCGGATTATCGAGGAATCTCGTTATCAGGGTCGGTGGTAATTGTTCAGGTTTAAATGAGTTGATGTTTTGAGCATTGAGGGAGAGAGAAGGAGGTATTAATTCGAGGATAACGGTTTTGGCGCGGGCAGATTATATTCTTTCCATATCATAGGGGAAAAATTTTATCGAGGTATTTAGTATTGTAACTTTTCAACGCAATAAACTGATGTTCAAAAATGTTAAAACTGAAGCAGAAAAAATTTTACTGATCGTAACAGTATAGTTCATTATTTGTACTATGGTTTTCTTTATGCCGGAGGCTCCGCCCATTAACCCCCATTTCGCTTGTGATTTTGTTTGGAAGCAATATCTATCATTTAGAGTTCTGATAAATGCATTTAACAATGAACTTGTTATAAATAGTGAATTTTCGAAATGTCTTTGATAGTTCAAATGGAAATTGTCTTTTTAAATCTGGTACACATTTCAGTTCAATAATTTCTTTAAAATATAATATTTCTTTAATATTGGAATAACAATATTATTCCGTATAAAATATAGTATATCTTTGAGCTTTTACAAAAAGATGTTTCTACTACCGCAATACAATTCCACAATGGTAACAATATAACTGAACAAAAGATATAACAAACAACTCACAAAAAGTATACAATATTCCATACTGATTCCATAGAACAAATTTCCAATTTTTTTTCTTCAGTGTACATATATAAAAAACTCTTTCATTTAAACAATCCCACACTATGAAAAGTACAAATCAAACGCTTGAAAAACCGAGTCCAACTTCCAATTACTCGACTTTCCTTGAAATATCGAGTAAATTAGTCGGTATTACAGCATTGAGATAAATCAATGCTCGAAAATAGTCAGCGGTGTAATCCGGCTAGTAATTGTATTTGGCGAAACCGTTAGTTCAAGGTTCGTTTGAACATTATTACCGTCGTCGTCATCAACATGTGTGGGCGTCCACCTAATTTATTAAGGATCGACTAAATGATTGTTCCATAGTACTTTCGATAAATACGCAGGTCCTAAATTGCCAAGGTTTCGAGCCGAGGTGTTTAGCGAGTCCTCGGGGGCCAAAGTGACCCAATTAACATTTTTTTGGCGCTGTTAAAGCGGAACTACTACGGCAAAGGTATTTAAATCACGCTTTTCGAAGGGTGTAATTCAAGTTCGCAGCTCTTGATTTAATAAAGGGTAAATGGGTTGAAACTTTTTTCACTTTTACTCGTTTTATGTCGAGTATAGAATAAGTTTTCAAGATGGAATAAAAGGTTGTTTTATTTTTTAATCTTGAACGAGTGATTGTAAGAAAAAATTTGAAAAATGTGTAATTAAAATCATGAATTAATTTTTCATTAAATTGATGTGGTTAAAATAGAAAAATATGTATTATATGTAAGTGTACGTTATTCAGTATTTATTATACTGTATTATTTTATGAAGCTATATTAGCTAGAATGCTGCGGAATTTATTACTACACTAGGTTAGTAATATTGTCTACATAATACTCACTGCTATATTATCAAGTAAATATTGCTATTTCTTAAGAAGAACTTAATAAAATATTGTAATCAACACTGCATTTTTGCAATTTTTATCATTTAGACCTATAAATATAGCATTTCGTGCTACACATTTTTCTCAGAATAAAAAGGTTTTCAGTAAAAAATTTTTTAAGCAGGAATGAAGGCTTTTCTGTTATTGCCCAAAGGCGTTATGAGTTGTCAATCTATCTCTGTGAAAGTAGTAAAATAAATTTTATGGAATTTCTTTTTCAAGAGCGTAAATAACAAGAACCGTAATAATACGTAAAAATTTCATATTGCAAGTACCATCTATAACGTCCTGAATATTTTTGCCTGGTTATTGTGAGATTCTGCGAGAAGCCATTACGTTTCGTGTTGTCTTGTCATAAACAAGAATAGCTGTATACGAGGCTTATCTTGACACTTTACGATCGCGAGGGCTTGATTTATACAGCAAATTGTAATTTGGTAGAAAATCTTGTCTTTGTGGCATCTCAGCTTTCCATTGATTTTGTGTTTATGACACTTATACATTAATAACAATACAAACAAACATTGAAATCTGGTCAACTCAACACAAAGTAAACAGTTTCACTTTTTACTGCTACTACTTGTTATACTTCGAAAAATAACTATCATCATTTTTTTTTTTTTTCAAAAAATTATTTGGTTAGAATTAGGTTGGAAATTTTACATTGTGTTCATCAGAGTTTATCGGACCAAATATTGCATCTAACAATGGAATGAGTTCCCGAAATACATAAACTGAAGCAGCGTTCTCTAATTTCGGACTTGTAGTTACGCAAGCGTGTTGTGTATCGAAATAAAAATTTCATCACGTCTCGCATATCTCGTGCCTCGCGTGAAGCGCGCATCGCGATGGTCTCGTTTCCTTCGTGGATTCCGATTTGTTTGCTTCAGAAATTGAGGCTGATCGAATGCTGCGATTCAATTTCTCGTCTACAAAATATTTGCGCAATTGACATAATTGTGCATAAATATTGAATTCGAGTCGACGGCGAAAAACGTTCAAGTCGTTTATGTGAGTAAAACATGAAGTTTTAACAGTAAGATCCGTAACTGAACATTTTTTATGAACTCCTTAGAATTGAACAAACTAAGTGTATGAGAAAATGCAAAATGCATTTGTGAAATTTATTGTTATTTCTGAAAATGAATGAAAAATCATGCTATCATGATAATTTTGTTGTATTTGGTGAACAATTCAACTCATACTTCAATAATAATTTATACAGTTTTCAACAGTTTTTACTGTTATAATAGTTGGAAGTTTTTTTGAACTTTCTCAAAAATTTTTATGCAATTAAGTAGTTCTGACAGGGTAAAAATTCACATACAAAGGTTTATATTAATTCTAAAAACTACTATTATGTTATATCACAGGATATGGACATTATCTCTGTAAACGTCATTTGATTTTAAAATATTTCAAAAAACGAAAAGTTCTTCTAAAATATTCAGTATTTGAGAAACACGCTTGTGTATTTCAAGAATTTCTCAAGCGTTCGTAAAATTTCGTTGCATTCTTCAAGGTTTGAAGAAAATTCCAAAGTTCCTTTGAAATTTTCCATACTTCCTTTAATTTTATTAGATCGCTTAGGACTTTGTGCTTGAACTTTGACTTTTTAAGAATTCCATTTTCAACAAATACTGGGGGTTCGATAAATTTTATGGATTTCCCACTCTGTAGGAAAATAACTGAGTACTTAATTAGATTCTTTGCATACTTTTAAATAAGTAATTTTTGACATTTCCAAATCTTTATATATATCTGAGAGTACAAATTTTCTTCATTTCCTAAAAATCTTTTTTGGTCTACTAGGTTTTTATTAATCATCAAATTTTTTATTAGTATCAAAAATAAAGATTCTCTGATGCACTTGTAAATTGAAGAAAATCTTTCGAAGTCCTGAAATATAAAGGATTTTTCGTTGCATTCATGAAATTTAATTAGTTTTCACTGAAAGTAAATTTCTTCTAACAAAGCTAAAGATGATCCATAACAGCGTGATAATGAGAAACCGTAACAAGAAACAAAGTACGTCCAATTATATTAATAGATGAGCAAAATCATCAAAAAACAATTTATATAAATTTGTTTTATTCATTAAAAAAAAGCCTTTATACGATTCAACAATACTCATATTTTTTATAGTATAATTTTGTATGTACATACTCTTCAGTATTGTAAAATATCAGTATATTTTCCTGTTGCTCATTAATGAAAAATATTTTAATCTATTTTCATGGCAGATATGTCAAATCTGGCATATTAAAATATCAAATTAAGAGATCCTGATGATGCTTGAAAATCGGAACCAAAAATCCATCATAGTTGTAAAATAATTTTAATATAATCAGGACAACAATGAATTCTTCAGAATAAAAATAAACATATAGTTATTCATTTACTCACGATTTTGGCGATTCACTTATCGTTGTAACAGGTATTTCTTCTTTAGCTTGACTATCTTCGACCGGCGTTGTTTTAGCTTGCGACAACTTGGTCACTGAAAAAAAAATCAAGATATTGCATTTCCATTTACTATCTTCAATTTCCATACTTTCAACACAAAAGTAACTTATCTAAAATTTTACGAATTTGAATCTATTTTCAAGAAATATTCATGATTTAAATCTCACGGATTCGAGGGAAGCGAAAATTTTTGCTGCAGAAAAATTTGATTGCATGAAATTTTCACCTAGCTATCTTGATTAAATTTGATGGATAGCAGTTAGAGTACCATCATCTTGCTTTGCTGAGCTGCACAAAATGGTTTTCATTTACATTCTCCAACTTTTAATTTTCCACTTGATGCTTGCAAAGATAGCGCGGTTAAAATAAAACCGTGTCTCTTTATAAATTTAGATTGCCAGGTTAATGAGGCTTGAACTTCTGATATACTGGGTGAAATACGCGAGATTTTCCCTCACGAAATTCTAATCAATGGCGGATGATCATTGAATACGTGCAATTCATCTTAGTTTTGGTGAGTAAATTATTTATGAAGTGTTTTATAATCTTCACAAGCTTAAAAATGAGAATAAATTAATTTAAATAGAATAAAGTTTCGAACTAGGAGCGTGCATATTGAAAGTGTTTCAAGGAGAAAAATGTTATTTTAGTGATACCTCAACCTCAGATTTCAGAATTGTAAAAGTATAACAATAATATATTGTTCTACAAGATCAGTTTGAAATATTATCCTTTTTTCTAGCTATTTATGGCATAGAATAATAGTAGATTGTGTACCAAGGCCGCAAAGTAGGCTTTTGTCGTACAGGCAGAATTTTCAGTTCGAGGCAATCACGCCCGTGCTTGCCAAGTACTGAAAATTCTGCGTGTGCGACGAGGGCCTACTTTGATGGCCGAGGTGCACACTCTACTTTTTGCAAAACACTCTGCAAAAAGCAACATACTGTACATACAGTGTTTTAAGTACTTACCATACTTGAAAAAAATTTTTTTTTCTTAAATTTCAAAAATAAATTTTTTTCGGAAAACAAAATTTTTTTGTAAAAAACATTTTTTGTTTGAAAAAAAAATTGTTTGAAAAAAAAAAAATTAAAAAAAAAAATTTTCGGAAAAAATTCTTTTCTGAGAAAAAAAAAGTTTTTTGGAAAAATAAAAAAAATTTTGAAAAAGAAAATTTTTTGGAAAAAAATTTTTGGAAAACAAATTTTTTGAAAAAATATTTCTTTGAAAGGAATGAATTTTTTGGAAAAAATTTTTCTTATTTTTTAAGCGTGTTTTTTGCTCCCAAAAAACAAGAGGAAGCAAAAAACGGCTACTTGCACAACAAAACAGTGCACAGCTGTTTACTTTTCCGGCCTAGGTCAGCAAAGTAAGAACTTTGCCGGCCTAGGCCAGAAAAGTAAGTACTATACGTCAAAAGGCTACTTTGCGGAGGCTCTCTGAGTACGAAATACTGTATTTTGCGAAGTGTTTTGCAAAAAATAATTTTTTAATACTTTCTACAATACTTATTGGATTTGATACTTATCCACATTTTAAATACTGCCATATAATTTTCCTAGAATTTGATTCTGTGTATTTCTCATACATTATTCAAATTCTTCTCTCAAGCCCTAATAGATATTTCCTTGACTTTATTATAAATTTCATTGAAAATATAAATAATGTAAATTTTTCATCATTTTTCAATGCAAGTTGTGAAAGTAAGTAATGATTGTTTCCTTTGATTCGTTTTAGAAATAATTTTCATATGAAATCGTTTCCAGAAAATGAGAAAAAAACCTAATCAATGGTTAATTTCTGACGATTGATCGGAAAATGAAAAATATGGTGCCAATTTTGTAGTTTTCGATAGCAAAATATTTGTTTTTTTGCTCATTTTTCTGCAGATGGAGATAAAATATTAAGTCAGTTACGTCAATAATAATGAATGGAATTTTTTTAGATACTTCTATAACGATTTTTCAAATATTTATGAAGAAAATTGCATGTTTCATGGAAAATTTTCCACCTGCTCGACTTTTCTACAGATTCACTATTTACAATGAAAAAAAAAACCATTGGTACTGGAAAATTGCTGACATTGTATAAAAATATGGAAAGTATGTAAAACTTTCTATGGTGCTCAAAAGGAAAACTCTCTTTTTTATTGTTTCATTTTCGATGGATCAAA
Source organism: Platygaster orseoliae (assembly GCA_030522825.1). Lineage (NCBI taxonomy): Eukaryota > Metazoa > Arthropoda > Insecta > Hymenoptera > Platygastridae > Platygaster > Platygaster orseoliae. The sequence goes on along the minus strand of JAPYZL010010137.1, from coordinate 888 downwards.
ATTTATTTAAATTTACAGTTAAAACTTGAAAAAACCATTATGACAGAGAATATCTGACATTGTATGGTAAATAGAAAGTTTTTCACACGTAGGAGACGGAAAATTATCATTTTTTCCCTCATATCTTCTTCATGTATAACGACAGAAATATTTTGGCTTTTGACAGCGAATTAAGTAATGCAAAATAGGGTAGTTTTGATATACTTATTTAGAAAATTAACGAATTTGAATAGGAAAAATAGGGACTACTATTACAAAATAAACATTAACTAAACTTTTATCATTAGAGTGTACCAATTTTATATCTGCAGGTTATGAAAGTACTATGAGTTATATTAAATTACTGACAATGTATTGAAAATAAGGGAAATTAAAAAATTTTACACTCATTTTTCTGAAAAATTTTTAATTTTTGTAGTGCAAGTAGATCTCTTCACTGTATTTTTTTTATACTTTCTAACATATTATATTGTAAATTTCAGAATATAAAAAAACACTACGAAGCTTAAGACCATGCGCGAATAACAACCAAGCAATCATTCAAATGTTATGACTGAAAAAAATGGCCCCCGGCAAAGCCCTCCTGCGAAGCCCCCTGCGAAGCGCGCAGGGGGGCGAATCAAGGTTTTTGTTATTTGATTTTGTTATTTGTTATTTGATATTCGGAAATATTAAGAAATATATTAAAAAAAGGGTCAAGTAAAAGTAAGGCGAAAGTAAGGCCAAGGTCACGCCAAGGACAGGACGAGATGAGGGCAAGGTCAACCTTGCACTTCTCACGCAAGGTTCTAAGCCTTGTAGTTTTTTTTCTTTAAATTTAAAATGTACAGATGTTTAAATTTTTGTTATTTCATAATTAACTTATTAACTCTAAACACAATTTAAACA
>JAPYZL010010131.1:0-20981 GCA_030522825.1 Platygaster orseoliae | reverse complement strand
GCTTGCCCACAATTCTCCGTACTAACCTATATGGCTCTGCGCCGCCAACTTGACGTCTACGGTAAAACTCCCGATACTCAACTTGTTGTGAAATATACTATTTTTCTCATATATCGTTTTATCATTTTCTCATTTTGTATTTTCATTTTTAGAATCGTTTATGACAAAAGTGTATAACCTCAAAGGTTTTTCCATTTTTCCCAAATAGTCATATTCTTTATCAGAAATTTAGACCTTTTCTTTTCGATCAAAATATTGTTTTCAAACGTACATACAATATCCAACAATTTATATCTATTTTTGATACAAACTTCAACGTGATTTTTCTTTCTCAGTGTGCGAGAAATCATAGTTGTATTTACTGATAGCACCTTTTATCACGATTTCCCTGAATGTTTAGTTTTTTTCTTCAATTCATTTCATTAACAAATTTATCAAGGAAAGTTTCCAAAGTCTCACTCAATTATAAAATCGCAATGCAGCAAATGTTTCTCTAATTCCAACTGCGTTTTTGCGAGAGAGGATTTTACAGCGAAATTCTCCACCTCGGCGAATTTCATCAGACAAATTCCAAAGCTTTGCAAAAACATCATGCAAATGCATAAACGCATTATTTGCTCGCAAAATTCTGCGCAATGCATCCGTTTTCGCAGGGAAACAATTCACATGTAAATTAAGTTTTTGTAGAATCACTGTTACGAGTTGTCACATCTCTCACTGAAAAAAAACCTCGTAATTTGTATTATAAATATTTGAAAAATTACTGTACTTCGGGAAAATCTGCAGTATTATTTTTATTTGGCATATATTATAGTAATACATTCAGCAATAAATAAAAATAAATTTTATTTTTCACTGACGTTTCGAATTTTAATGAACGAAATTGAAGAATAAAAAACGAAACTGTATAATTCACGGTTATAACTGAATTTTGTACGAAACTTATTTTCCTTAATTATTGTGAAATTTTCCTGGAAAATTTTGATAGTACTGAAAATTTTATAGTCTAAGAAAATCTGCAATATTATTTTCACTTTGCATAAATATTATAGTACATTCAGACATAAATAAAAATTAATTTAATTTTATCACTGACGTTTCGAATTTTTGATAAACAAAATTTAGAAGGAAAAAACAAAATTGTACGATTCGCGGTTATGGAACATTTTAAAAATAGATTCTGTAAAAATTTGTTTTTCATTGATTATTGTAAGATTTCCCTGGAAAATTTTTATAGTACTAAAAATTTTATAGTCTAAGAAAATTTGCAATATTTTTCTCATTTTGCATAAATATTATAGTATATTCAGCCATAAATAAAAATCAATTTTCTTTTTCTACTGTTTCGAATTTTGGATAAACAAATTAAAAAAAAAAAAAAAATTGTACAATTCACGGTTATAAAGCATTTCCAGAACTAAATTTTTGTAAAAAAATTTTTTTCATTAATTATTGTAAAATTTTCCTTAAAAATTTTTATAGTACCGAAAAACAACTGGGAAATTCTTTTTGACTATAATGAAAATCTAAAGAAAATGCAAAAACTACATTTTTTTTGTTTGAAATCGTTTTTCAAGAATTGGACATTTGAAAATTGCTATATTCTAGAAAAATCTGCAATATTATTTTAATTTTGCATATGTTATTGAACATGCAGCGATAAGTAAAAATCAATTCTACTTTTCCACTGACGTTTCGGAATTTGGATTAACAAAATGTAAAAATGAAAAACAAAATTATTTTCAATAATTATCGTAAAATTTTCCTGTAAAATTTCTGTAGTACTGAAAATTTTATAGTCTAAGGAAATATGCAATATTTTTTTCATTTTTCATTTATTGCAGTACATTCAGTAATAAATAAAATCGATTTTATTTTTACACTGACGTTTCGAAATTTGGATAGATAAAATTAAAAAAATTAAATAAAAGTACAATTCATGATTATAGGGCATTTTACAAACAAATTCGATAGAAAATTTATTTTCGTGATTTATTGTAAAATTTCTCTGGAAAATGCCTGTAGCACTAAAAATTCTTTAATTTATGAAAATCTGCAACATTATTTTCATTTTTCATATATTATAGTACATTCAGCAATTTATAAATATTAATTTTATTTTTCCACTGACGTTTCGAATTTTGGATTAACGAAATTGAAAAATAAAAAAACAAAATTGTACAATTCACTGTTTTAAAGCATTTTAAAACCAAATTCTGTACAAAATTTATTTTCAATAATTATTGTAAAGTTTTCCTATACCATTATTATACTACTGTAAATCAACTGGGAAATTCTTTTAGACTATAATGAAAATCTAAAGAAAGTGTCAAAATTACATTTTACTGTCTAAAATCGTTTCTCAAGAATTTGACGATTGAAAATTACTATATTCTAGGAAAATATGCAATATTATTTTAATTTTGCATACGGTATAATATATTCAGTCATAAATAAAAATCAATCACATTTTTCCTCTGACGTTTTGAATTTCGTATAAACAATATTGAAAAATAAAAACAAAAAATTATTTCCATTAGTTATTGTAAAATTTTCGTGGAAAATCAACTGGGACATTCTTTTTGACTATAATAAAAATCTAAAGAAAACGTCAAAACTACATTTTATTGTCCGAAATCGTTTATCAAGAATTTAACAGTTGCATAAAAATTCTTGCATTTAAAGTACCGAGCATAATTTCATCTGCAACAAAAGTTCAAAGTTCCCTAAATCTCATCTAATTAATGCAACAGTGTATTCCATCCCTTTGTTACTTTACGTGTACGCCAAGTTCGTGGTTTCTCGTTCGGTGAGCTCGAGTTGGTTCATTACGTGATGAAAGGACATGAGATGCCTAGGTAATTTTATTCGTACTCTAATGTTTTCTTCTCCCTCGAAGCAATTTCTCACCTCTGACAAACAAATACCAGGATCCTATTGCATGACGTTTCATTGTACGTTACACTCATACTTAGACGGTGTGATTTTCATACAATTCTCAACTTCTTTGGAATAAATTTTACACACTTATATATTTATGATCATGAATTTGAGTGTGAAAAAGGAAATTTTGTGTCCTTTGTGGAGTTTTAAAACCATTAAAAATGGACTTTTTAAAATGATTATTATTATGGTAGAACATGAGAAGTTTCATTTTGTGAAACTTCTGTTATATCAGAATTACGTCTGATAAAAGTCTTAAAAAAAAGTTGATGATCGACTTTGAAAATTTTCTTTGTAACTTGTTAGGAAACAAGTTTTTTTGAATGAGTTGTGGCCACGTTTTTATCGCGTCAGCAATTACTGCGAATTCCTTTTGCGCAATCATTTTCACGTGGTCGCGAATCTGTTTTAGAGCATGCCTGCAAGAACTTCCGCTGTAACTTGAAGGAATTTTGCATCAACACGGACCTGGTGTGCGATGGCGTTAATCACTGCGGCGACGGCTCCGACGAGGCCGCATCGACCCTCTGTGCCAGTGAGTTATTACATTTATAACCCAAAAATCACGCTTTTCGCAGTTTTCGAAGCATTCATTTGCAAGTCGCATAATTTAGCGGGTTTTACGTAACAGTATTTGACGGAGTTAGTACAATTTAAAATATTCATAATCCGAAAGTGCCAAGTTTTATGAAGATCTTGTAGTTATTAGGAGTAGTTTTTCATTTGCACTTGGGTTTTTACATATTCAATTTGAATCCGTTGATTTCGGGCATGGAAAGTTGATTTTTATAATCCAAGTTTTTGAATGTGCAGAAAAAAATTTAAAAGTTGTTTCTGGTTTGAAATGAAAATTCGTAACTGTTGAGGAAGTGAATGATGTTGATGTTTTTAGGAAAGTAATTTGAACTAGTTAAATGACGCTCTTGTATTTTCTTTCCTATGAGTTTGATGTAATTATCAGTTTCGTGAAATGCTTGTTCGATTATTAAAAAAATTATAACTTTTCGAAGTTATCAAAATTGTCAAGCAATTTTGTAGTCGTTGAGAAAAGGCTATAATTAATTCATCTGAAAATTTTTAGAAAAATTGAGTTTTTAAAAATTGGCTCTATTTTTTTTTTTTTGGAAATTTAACATTTTTTAAGTTTTTTGGCAGAATTCAAAAATGAGCTTTTTCATTCTTAATGATGAATGCGAAATATTATAGCCTTAGCAATTGATTAATTCAATCATTAGTGCGATTTTTTCTATTTCATTTTTCTGCTTCTGAAACATTTTTTGCTAGTAAAAAAGCATTCATTTTTGAAAAAAAAAAACATAATACATGAAATTTTTCAATGAAACTCAAAGCATTTTCATTTTGCCATTTTCACAGTTTTAAAATTAAGAATAAAATTAATTCTCTATATTCATTCATTGAATAATTAATTATGTAATGATCAATATGTATATATTCAGTTTATCATTATTTATGTATTTTTGAAGATTAATTAAATTTATAGTTTATATCGAAATCATAAATTATATTAAAAACAATCTGAAAGTTATGATTATTTTCATAATTTCAAGATCTGACATTTATCAATTGAATTTTATTTCTATAAATATTATTTAACATTTTTCTAGTCTTTAAACTAAGATAAAAAATCTTTTATAATGTGTATGTGATTTATACAGAGACAATTGTCACTGCATAATTTTTTCCGTATTTGTTTTTTCCGTGTTCATTTAGAAATATTTTTCTTTTATATACCTACTAAAATATAATTGGGATGTTCGACGTTTTACTATATTGCATGGTAAAAAAAATATATTCATTGGTAAACGTACCATAATATTTAAAAAATAAAAATAATATTGCGGTTTTTCTTACAATATAGTAATTATTTCAATATTAATCATACAAATTAGTAGATTTTTTTCTCAGTGTATCTTTTGGAACCGAAAAAATTTTGAATTATTCGAAATATTTTAGATTTCTAAATTGTCTGAACTTCTTAATTTCTACATCCTCCAAAAAAATTTCCAGATTTGTCTGTTTCTATTTTATATTTGATCTCTTGATTTTTTTTGAAATCCGAAACTTCATACAACTCCTAGAATTAAGGAATAATTTTTGATATTCTACAAAATTCTCTGGAACCTTCAATTTTTCAAAGTTTTGAAGACTCGTTGATTTTCATTAAAGTTTCTTAAGTTAATGATAATTAGTGTACGAAGAAACATTCATTAATTTTTGGAAAATTCAAAGACCTCAATACAATGGTAATTCCGAAAAATTTCCACAATTTACGAATTTTGTTGACATTTTTCAAAATTTTACAAATTTACATATAGGAAATGGTAAAATTATTGACAATCTTAAATATTTTCCATTACATTTATTGAATTGAATTTTTTTATAACCTCAAATTTTTCAAAGTTTTCAAGACTTGATGATTTTTTTTGTAAAATGTTATTTAATGATGTAAAGAATACAATATTTTTAGTTTTTTTGCAATATATATTGACTTATGCTTGCGGTATTTGACGTTTTACTACACTGCATGGTAAAAGAAATATATTTATGGCTCAATGTACCATAGTATATAAAAAAGAAAGAAATATTGCAGATTCTCCTAGAATATAGTAATTTTTCCAATATTTATAATACAAACTACTAAGTTTTTCTCTCAGCGTATAATTAAAACTTCCCTTAATGTATCATAACTTTTTTTTGTGTAAGTGTAAATTTAACTAACATGCAAAAAATTTTTTCTTTGTTTTTATTACACAGATCCGGAAGCAACAACGATTTTCGGGATGGAAACGGCCGCGTTCGCGGTGGTTTCGGCCCTTTTGGTGCTTTGCTCCATGGGCATCGTGGCGTTTGGGATGTTCTGCTTTTGCAAGCAACGCTCCATGACTCCTAGGCATTTGCACAACGCGAATAATACCCAGGGCCATCTCCCAGTCAGCTTTCCCTGTGAGTTATTCACAAACATACGTTACCCTGCCTACGTTCACAGGCTTTTCGTTGCTCTGGCAGATTGTGGCCGCTGTATTTTCCGTTTTTTTTCCTCTCCAAGTTTCGCATTTCTGACATTGACAAAGAAAAATGTCTGGACAATTAATCAATGCCGTAAATTGAAAAAATCAAAAAATGATATTTTTTCTACGAGAAAATTTTCTCAATCAATTTGATTTTCTATTTATCTAAAAATGTGCAAAGCTAATATTAACTTTTGTTACCTTTTATGTTGCTCGCACTGTGCCACGTCGCAAAACATTTTTCATCATTATTATGTTTATTATTATTCATTTTTTAAACGGTAATGAAGTATTAGAACAGAATACGTTTGTATACAGATATTATTTTCTGTTTTATGAATTTTTTTATAAAACAGATGTGTTGGTAAATAGTTTAGAATTAAATGCTTGAAGTACTTTCAGAAGTGTTAATTAAAGTGGTTAGTTACGTGTTTAGATGCTACTGATAATTTAAATTACTATTTGTATAACATGAAAAATATTTTATCCTGCCATGTTTTTCCTCGAAATAAAAAAAGACTGACATTTGAATGAATTTTTTTTTCATGTCTGCGTATTATGCATTTAAAATAACAGACTGGATTTTACATTCACTTTTATTAATTAAAAATAATTTTCTCATTGAATAAAAAATGCGCTCGTTTTGTGCGCCAGATTGATTTTCAATGGGAATTTTCCCGCTCAAAAGTTTACATGATAATTTCCAATAAAAGTATAGAGGAAAAAAAATCTTGATCGACAGCTCAGAGACTTTGATCGCCCTTAAAATCAATCAAATTTTTGCATGATATAAATCAGTCAATCAACGTCAGTGTTTAATGGTTTTTTAAATTTACCCTTTTTTAAATCGTATTGGAAAACTTCGACTTGTTCGAGAATAGTTGAATAAATATTGTCTGGAGAAAATTTTTGAAACTTTTCATAGTTTTATTCATATTGACAAATGAAATACTGTTATATTTTAAATTTTAAGAAATTTCAATGTGCCTTATTTGGAATTCGAAGATACTTTTTAATGTCAAAAACACTTTTTAAGGTGTTTTATGAAAATTCTAAGACACTTTCAAACGTCTAAGTCACTTCTTTCAGTGATATATGAAACAATTTAAGACAATCCTCGAAGTGTCTATTTTGAAATTCAAGGACCTTTAAAAGTATCTTTGCAGGAATGCTCAGAAATTTTCAAGTGTATAAGACACTTCTTAGACTGTCTTTTTCGAAGTTCCATGCTAAGACACTTCAAAGTGTCTCATCTAAGATTCTAAGACACTATCGAATGTCAACACAATTCTTGAAGTGTTTCATTAGAAATTCTAAAACACTTTGATGTTTTTTATACAGAATCATGAGACAGTTTTCAATGTTCAAAACACTTTTGAAGGTGTTTTAAGAAAATTCTAAGACACTTTCAAACGTCTGACACACTCATTCTTTAAGTGATTTATTACAAATTTGCAGACATTTCTTGAAGTGTCTTATTAAAATTCAAAGACTTTCTGAGGTACTTTTCCTGGATTTCTAAGACACTTTTCAAAGTGTCTTACTCGACTTTCTAAGACACTCAAAAGCGTCTCATTCGGAATTTTAAGACACTTTCAAATCTCTGAGATACTTCGATAAGTCTCTTATTTGAAATTATAAGACACTCTCATGTGTCTTATTCGGAATTTCAAAACACTTTTAAATGTCCAAGACAGTATTCGAGGTTTTTTTTTTTTTTCAAATTCGAAGACACTTTTCAACGTCTAAGACACTACTTGAAGTGATTTATAAAAAATTCGAAGACAATCCTTCAAGTCTAATTTTGAATTTTGAGTCCTTGAAAAGTATCTTTTCTGAAATTCTAATACACTTTCCAGTGTCTAAGACACTTTTTAAAAAGTGTTTTTAAAAAATTTTCAAAATATTACGAATTTCCAAGACACTTCTCGAAGTATCTTATTCGAAATTCGAAGACACTCCAATGTGTCTTATTCGGAATTCTGAGACACTTTTTAATATCAAAAACATTATTCAAAATGAATGTCATCAATTTTTCTTAAAGATAATTTCATTCGGTGCGGGGGGGGGTCATATTCTATATCGTGCCCCGGACGCCGAAATGCCTTGCTGCGCCACTGATTGTGTCGTAACTTACAGTGAAAAATTACAATTTTAGGCTGGAAAATTGAGCAACTAGAAATAATATGGACAATACTATATTGATACACACAATTTTTTAAAACAACAATATTTTATGGTACAAAATACAATATTTTCATTATCACTACATGGCGAAAAATGGTTTGGTTACAGCAACCATTAATTACGTAAAATATGAACCCACCAAAGTTTTGTGTACTACAACCAAAGCTTCTGTTACAACAACTCACGCTCAATTTTGATGACTAATACTAAGGTTGCAATAACCAATAATTTGGTTATCATACCTAAAGTTTTATTAGTACTTCCCAAAACTTTGCTGATTTCATATTTTACTAGCCTAACTATCAGTAAGACTAAAAATTCACTGATACTTTTCTCGTCCCTATTTTTTCAAACTCTCAGCCTTTCATTTTTCGCCCAAACTTTGTCCTTTGAATAGCTATAAGCTGTATAGCACGTAGATGTATTCCAAGTATGCACGCCCTGTGATTTCGAGTACTCTCTCATTGTTTCGCTGAATTCTACCCTCGATCATCTCTTTTTTTTTCACGCCCCCAGACACGTCGAGCTTTAGCCGACCATGCCATTTATACGAAGCGTGAGATAAAGCGCACTCGCATCTGGACGTGCCTGTCGCACTCTGTTCATTGTACTTTTAACGCGATCGAACTCTCTCTCGATAGCGAGCTTTTTCACACTGAAAATATGCTATGACTACTACAAGCAGTAAAATAGTTTTATCCGTTCTATATTTATCTGTAATACTTTTATATTTTTATTTTGGGTTTTTTCTTCAACATTGAATTTTGTGGAAAAAAATTCGAATGATACATATGTGTATTTACGCTTTAACTCATTCAAAATCTGCTCTTGTAACGAATATCGAGGATAAATTCCCGTGCGCCCGCAAAAATGATAATAAACCAGGACTGAAATTAATTTCGTCTATATTTTCCTTGGCGCCTGTGAGGGATATAAGAGATATTTCCTGGTCTCCGGTGGATTTTAATTAAAAAAGCTAGTATTTTTGCATCGACGAGAAAATGTTCCGCGCCGCGACGTTGAATCCGTAATCGCACACGAATTTCATTCTCAATTAGCAGCGATTGGTGGCCGCTTTTTCACCCCATTCCACCTTTCGTTCAATCGATCTGGGTCAGTCATTTGGCGAATATAAAATAGCTCTGGGTAAAAATGAAATAGAATCGCGTTTTGAAGGTCTTGTAAGGAATGAATAGAACACAAGTGAAACCGAAATCGGTCAGTGTTTTCACTTTGTTTTCGACGACGTAAATTTGTTGTACTTTCTTTTCGCAAGTGAAATTTTTCATTCATGTTGGAAATATCAATGGAAAAGTTGGGAATAAGGTAGAAATTGTGTAAAATGTTGAATTTTAAGGAATGAAGAATTGGTATGAGTTTTTTTCGATCGAAATTTGGAATAAGAACAATTGATTGAATTTTGAAGTTTCGAACAACTGAGTTTTGAAATTCAAATTCATGTCACGCTCTCAAAACATTTTTTAAAGTTTTTTATTCATGATTTTATCATTATAAAATAAAAAAAAAACATTCATGCATTATTATTTTCGAACTTTTTTATTTTGAAGTGTGAATCTTTTTATTTAAAATTAATTATGTTAATTTGCTTATGTTTAGTCTGATATTTCCTTCAAAATATTTGTTGAATATCTTTAAATTTGAACAATATTATATTAATATTGTAGAAATATTATTAAAAAAATTATATGAATTTTGATGTACTAAAATCATGAATTTTATGTCAATTCTCTGTACGATTCTTCAAAACTGAAAAAATTATATAGCATGTAAATATCTTTGCCAAATATATCAAAATTTATCCTAATTATTTATCTTACATAGAAGTGTTTAAACTGCATTCATTCAAAATTTGAAGTTCACTGAAAATTCTGAAAATCAAAGGAAACTAGTATTGAATTTTCCAAACATTAAAATTATACACATTTTCAAGTGTCAAACTTTTGAACATTTAGAGTTTTGCTTGATAATAAAAGTTAATTTATATATCAGTATAAACTACTTATCAGCAGCTTGAGATTACTTATTGATAAATATCAGTAAAAATCAATCATTTCCACCACCATTGCTACAGAGTGGAGTATTAAAAAATTCATTGATTTTTTATGATACTAAATAAACTGCCATGTATGTAAAATAAATAGGGTGACATCAAAAAATTGTTGACTCCAGTGAAATATGTTTTTTTTTTATTTTTGTATTTTACAGAAATGATTTTTTTATATTTATACATGAATTTGTTCCATACTTCGTATGAAAAGTATTTTTATTTTCTAGAACTGAAGAATATTTTTGTAATTTTGATTTATGAAAAATTATAATTATGTGGTTATAAATTTTTGATTTAAATTGAGGAGTGCACATTGGAAATAAGTGCAAATAAAAAACAAAACTGAATATAAACAATGTAACAGAAAATGAAGATATAACGAGGATAAAAGTTTCATTTTCTACTGCAGCCTAGAATTTTTTTATCTCAATTTTATCATTTTACGTAAATTACTGTTTTACTTAAACTTGTATAATTTGAAATATACGTAGTGTGTAGAAAAAAATTTCATGTTAGAATACTCGAGAATATTTTAAAAATTATTAGACAGAAGAAAAAATAAATCTGTAATTAAATTTTCTTCACTTTAGAAGTGCACATCGACAATATTCAAAAGAGCACAGTTTTTTAAAAAAAGGTGAATTAGAAAGAAAGGAAAATTTTCCACCGAAGCCTTGAATTTTTCAATGTGATTTTCTATACTTTTTAATTATTATAGCTTTTTTTTTTGAATTTTTCGATTTGCAAAAACTTTCGAAGTATGGTCAAATAATTCGTAGAAACTTTCTAAAATTTAATTGAAGCGATTAAGAAAAAATTTTTTGATACTTTTCTCTAATTTTAATTTTTTCATTGTAATTGAGTTTTAATTTTTTTAATCAATTTTTTTAATAGTTTCAGTAAAACGTACAGTTACAACTACTATACTATATAGCAATGACTACAATACGAATATTTTAAATAATACGATACTGAACATAGTAAAATTCACCATACTTCATCTCCATCTCCCATCAGTATATTTTTCAGTAATAAATACTACATTTTTCCCCTAATGTATGGTGATTTTTAACTCATTTTCTAGAAGTATCACCAAAATTGGTTCTTGTATCTAGAAATATTACTTACAATTAGTCATACCAAAACCTTACTGATACTTATTGATATTTTTCCAATCTCTATCTGTATTTCATATAACCATCTGAAAGACTCCATCCTCCCCCTTCCCCTCAAGAAGAAAAAAACACTCGCAAAAAGCATTTAATCCACTGAATGCAGAATCTCAAATATCTTCATTCACCTCAAAACTGATATAAATGCAGAAACATGAAACAAAGCCTCAAAGGCCAATCTTGCTAATCTACTTATTAGAGATAACAGAGCTCTAGATAATACATCCTACACAGTACATCATACGTCACGCTCATACGCACAGTCTCTACCATCTCATTGAATCAACTAACCACTACCGCATCATCATCCCAACCTCCTCCCTTCACATTGTCCCCAAGTCCACAAGCCATTATCACTCTCTTATCTCTTGTCCCCTCCCTCTGACACTTTCCCCTCCCCTAAATCCATTCACCTCGCGGCGTGGCACGTGCCTGTCCCTCGTCGTCACAGTCACCGCGGCCACCGTCATCGTTTCGCAGTAACCGAAAGAACCTCTGAAAAAAAATCGCAGGCTTAAAACGACCTCAGCTTCCCATGTGCCGGAGAATCTTCATCCTCGCGCTCGTGCTCTTCCTCGTGACCACGGCGCTCTCGTACTGCGCGATCGACCAGGAACCCGATCCCCGATACCTGGGGAACGACGAGCCCCGGGACTTCTTCATCGGGCCTTGTCTCGTCAACGAGAAGGAGCTCTGCCCGGACGAGGAAATCACCTTCCGCCTCTTCACCAGGCAAGGTCCTTCAGAAGGCGAGCAAGTCCTGGTGAACGACACGGACTCCAACCTGGAGCAGACGTTCTTCGACCCGGAGCTGCCGACGAAGATGATCGTGCACGGTTACAACTCCGACTCGGACCTCTGGACCCTGGTCAGCATCCGGAACGAGTATCTCAGTAAAGGTCCACATAACGTCATAGCTGTGGACTGGAGGAGACTGGCCATGGGACCGTGCTACTTCGCGGCGGTCCACAACGTCGTCCACGTGGGCAATTGCCTGGCCCAGTTGGTGTCTAGGTTCCTGGATCGAAACGCCAGCAACCTCCACGTCATAGGATTCAGCCTTGGCGCCCATGTGCCAGCGTTCACTGCCAACTTCCTGAAGCCTTATCAGCTGCCAAGGATCACGGGTTTGGACCCAGCCATGCCTTTGTTCGTCACGGTCCCGAAGGAGGACAAGTTGGACGCGAGCGACGCGGTTTTTGTGGACGTCTATCACACGAACGCGTTGATCCAGGGCAAGATCGAGACTAGTGGTCATGTGGATTTTTACATGAATGGGGGAGTGAACCAGCCTGGATGCTGGGAGACAAGAAATTGGTTTGGCTGCAGCCATCAAAGGGCAGCGGAGTATTTCGCCGAGAGTATCAACACGAAGGTCGGCTTCTGGGGATGGCCTTGTCCGGGGTTCTGGCAGTACCTTCTGGGGCTCTGCCCACCGAGGTTTCCGGCCATTTTGGCGGGGGATGAGGTCGGTCAAGGGTATAGAGGGTTTCATCTGGTGAAGACGAAGGCGAAAAGTCCTTACGCGGAGAGTTTTTTTAGTGAGACGCGGAGGAGGAAAAGGAAGGTTGTGTGAGGTGTAGGGAGGTTTGTGAGTATTTTGGGTTTTTGGTACTGAGGTGTAAGTTCCGTTTGCGTTACGATTTCGCGAGGTTTGACAGGGTTCCGTTAGGTTTTGGAGTTACTGTAGTACACTTTTTCCAAAGTAAAGTTTCCTAATGGACATTTCCCTTAAGACAATTTTCTCAAAATACATATATTTGACATTTTCAGGAAAATTATAGCTTCCTAAAGATTAACAATCAGTTCCTCATTTGAATCCTCATAATTTGAATCTACGTAATTCCATAATACTTATAATCTTGAAAAACTAAACTAAAATTGTTATTGAAAGTGAGAAACTATTTATTAAGGGATTTTTTTATCGCCTATTGAAAAATATATGATCTACACGTTCGAAAAAGAATTGCACTATCACAATTAAATCATTATATTATTATAATTTTTCTCATTATTTATTACTTTTCATGAAATAGTTGTTTATTTAGTACTTTGGAAAACATTTTTCATTGTAAACTGGATTTTGTGGGAAAAATGTACATTGACAAAGTGACCTTTTACCTTTGGAGTGTCAAATCTTGTGATTTTAAAGTGTGAACATTTTTTTTTTACTTCCAAAGAACGGCAATGCTAGTCAGTGAATACTAGATCAATCAGTACATAGATATTCAGTACTAGTCACCATATGAATTTGAAAGACGTTCGAATTTTTAACGAAAAAGTTTGGTTTTGGGAATAGCTATGATGAAGAAAGCAAAGAACAATGATTTTCATAGACAAAAGGATTTTTATGAATTTCGTTTTACTTTTGACCATCAATCTCGTAAGTATCAAAAAAGTTTTGTATTTTTACATGCAACGGCGTAGGCAGAAAATATATTTTTGTGGTGTGTGTTGATAAAATATAACTTAACTTTTCTAATTTTTTTAATTTTCCTACAATTTGAAGGATTTAATACTGCATGATTTGAAGTCTCACGAAAAAAATTGTATCTACTTATTTGCGATTACATTTCAATAGTTCTTGAATTTTTGAAAATTTTTTTATATTTATGTAACTTGCATATTTTCCGCAATGTTTTTAGTACGTGAACTCGTAATTTATATCGATTTATGGAAGTTGAAATCAGTCCCAACTTTAAGACATGATAAATTGCATTATTTTGTAAAAAAAATTCTTTTTTTATTTCTGGTATTTTATATAATGTCTGATCATTCGTGACACAAAAATGTTCTTGAAATAAAATCAAGGCAATAATTTCTGAATCTTTTAATCAGAATAAACTAATAATAAATTCATTGACCGGCATTCTCGTTTTTTATGATTATAAAATATTTTCATGATTTTTTTGAGCATCTGTTCCGTAATTCTTGAGCTGAACGACTTGTGCAATAATTTTTTTTTTTTTGTTACTTATTTTTTACTCAATAAATAAAGAGAGTGTTAGTTATAAAATGTGTAACTTATAGTTCGATGAGGACTGAATACGATAATTTAAAAGACTAATTTTGTGAATAATGTCGAGCATTTTTTGATTCGCATCAATGCACTATCGTGAATTTACTTGAATGTTCAATTCATTATTGAAGTGTCAATGGCAATTATCATCTGGCAGTTATCAGATAAATAATTGCCAATTCCACGTTCATTTCGCTGCGATCTGTTTGATTGATTTGATGAATAATTCATACTTAATAATGAAATTACGAGTACTTAATTAACCTTAATCTATGTTTACACTGTACTTTGATGAAGAACATTTGCCATCTAAAAATTATTCGAAAATTCCGCGGTTTGAGTTGCTGACATTAAAAAATTCAAAGTTATCAAATACGATGATTGCATAATTTAAAAAATTTTTCTTGACATTTACGAATTACTAGTTTTGGTGCTTAATATTTTTTTCCTATGTATTATGATTTTTTCAAAAAACGCAATTTGCAATGTTTTGATTTTAATTTAATACCAAGTTGCAATAATAATTATTGTTTGTTTGTACCTTTTTCCAAAGTTTAAAGATCTTCAAAAAATTTGTATAATGTTAAACTTTCATTTTAGTTCCAACGTTTACGCCGCGAGAAATCTAAATACGCACAAAAATGTGTGTCGCGTATTCACAGGCTAAAAGTAGACCACGCCTCGTCTATCATAAATAATTCGAAAGTCAGTGATGCGAACTTGAAGAAAAACTCGAAACTGAACATCGTTTACTTGCAGTTCTTTTGTACTGATAAGAACAAATCGAGATGTTCCGATACGGAATTTTTAAAATGAAATGCTCAGCTAGAACAAAAAATGCAATGAGACTTTTGTTATCTTCGAAAAATATGCAACTTATCTGTTACCTACATTTTATGAGTGTGTGAAGTCATTGAACGAGATTACATTTTTGATGAAAGATACTTCGACGGCATTTATGAAAATATTTATTAACTGCGAGTTGTATTTATTGATTAAAACTCGTGGTTCGGCTGTGACGAAAATATTGTTATGAATTTTTCAGATTCACAGAATGTAAAAAGTGGGAGTAATGAATAAAGTTTTATTTAAATGAAGAGTAATTCAAATTTTTAATTACGAAATTTGTAGAATAAATTAGAGAAAATCTATTTTACAGAAAGTATTGGAATGTCCATGAAAAAATGCATGTCAAAAACATCTTTCAAAACTCTTTGAAAATTACAGAAAAAAATACAGAAATATAGAAAAATATGCAGAAAAAAATCCTAGTGAGCTCGTGTTTGCAAGCATCCAGAAACACGACTTTGACCAAACTTTTTCCACTCACTTTTTCAAAGACCATGAAAAATTGTCGGCGACTTCAAAGCGACTGAGAACGTTCATCTCACGCGTATAAAAGTCTACAATTTCAGAAGAGACACGTGTTTTGCGGAAAAACTCTGTGCGCAGGTAGAAAATAACAAAATAAGCTTTCGCGTGTTTTTGCGTCTTGCTGAGAGAAAAGTAATTTAGTATGGGTAAAACCCTCTACGTCCCTTAATCTACCCTTCAGCCCTTTACAAAAAAAATGTATAAAAGAAGTTTGTTCCTTTTTTAAAAACTTTTGTCGTAATTGATAGCCAAGTTCACGCACTGAGAAAGAAACTTAGTAATTTGTTGTAAAAATATTGGAGAAATTACTACGTTATTTTATTTTTTCATATATATATATATATATATATATATATATACATGTAGCCTTTGAATACAATTTTTACCACGTGGTATAGTAATTTTTTCTCTCAGTGTAGTATTTCCAAATGAAGGCTTCATTCTTCGAAATTCAGTAACTTTGAACTAACCTCTTTTGTAATTCATTTAACTCTTGTTTTCGATCATCAACTTGAATTTCTCTCTCTATGAAACACCAAACAAGTTTTACAGTAATTACTGTATTTCAACTGTTTACGTGTAAAGTTTACAGAATAGTTACAAAAAAACATTTGTTATCGAATTTAAAATAGGATTTTCACGAAGGATTAGGAAGCAACGGCGTAAACTTTCGGATTTAGGTACGAGCTTCAATTCGCTCAACATTATCGCCGTGGGATTTGCTCTCGCATGCTCTCGCGCAAAGCCCGTATATCTCGCTGTCCCGTAAACAAAGACGCGTTCGTTCATATGTGAGCGCGACGTTTGTCGACACCGTAAAGCACTTTCCTCACATCGGAAATCCGTTTGGCCTCCATTTCTCGGACGTGAAGTGCAGTAGCTATCGTAATCTGATGGGAAAAAGAGGAAACGTGCAGGCATTCGTCACTTTCCTTCTAACTGCCAGAAAAACCTGGAAATTTCAGGAAGAACGCAGGAGAACCTAAAAACCATTGGATTTCGAGCGAATTTTGCTCCATAACTCAAGTAGAATTTGTTTTTTACGTTTTTTTACATCTCACAAAAGTAGCGTAGAAGCTATTGTATTTTGAAACAGAAAATTTGCAATTGCAATTATGTGACAATAAATTGTTTTGTTAAAAATATTGTTTTTTTAACTTCATGATTGATAATCTTGCTCGTTTATATTCTTTGAATTCAAATTTTCAAATCAAAAAATTAAAAAAAAATTTCACAATTCTGTTTTCATCATCATCATAATAATCGTGAAGTTATTTTTACTTCGGATATTATATTATATTTCATTCTGTTATGTCAAAATCAATACTAATTTTCATTGTGGTACTGAATATTACAGCTTCTAATTAATAATAACATAAATTTCAATTGAATGAACCCATCAGCGTTTACAAACTTCTGCTCATAAGTAAATATATTTAATACATTCTATAACTTGGTTATTATGTTGTATTATTCTGTAAACAGAAACATACAACGTTAACCATATAATCGGATTTGGAATACATGAGTTAATACATTGAACATTATATATTCTATGCACCATTTTATGTATATTATATAAAAAATATGTTTTTAAAAATAAACGTAGTAGTAAATAAAAATAAAAAAGCAATATTGAGATGACAGAGAGAGAAAGTTTTTGCAGTTGAAAAATCCTTACTTTCTTGGTTTTTATTCAGTGTAAATGATTTCAAACATTTCTTTTTGAAAAAAGTCTGTTGAAAAGTGTTTGAATTTTCTAAGTGGCTGATTTATTAATAATTTTCTATGCTGATGATCTTTTTACTACTTAATTTTTCAGCCCTGATTAGAAAAAAAAACTTGAAATATTTTTAGAATACTATTTCACTTGTATACTCATGCAAAAGACATATCACATCCAATTATTTTTTGAAAAATATGTTACGATATGAAGACGTTATTTTTCTTGCATAATTATAGATCGAATTTTTACTTTTACAGAGTTTTTTATATGATTCTTCAATGAAAAATAAAAATAATATACATTGCAAAATTTAGAAGAATTAAATTTTGGACGTAACATGATTCATAGTAAGTTTAAAAATCAAGTATTACGAGGAAAAACATGGTACTTTCCGGATATTGTTTTTTCATTTTAATATTTTTGAAGGAAAAAAAATAGGAAAATAAATCAACCAATGATCTTTTGGAGAAAACTTTGAAATTTTTTTTTAGATTTTTCAACCCTGATTTACAACAATAAATAACGATCACAATGGATTTATAAGTAATGCATAAAATTAAACAAATAGAACTCATCATTAATAAACTAATAGTGAATATCAAATACAAAATAATAAGTGTTATTGGTGAATAGTATTTTTTGATTCGATATATCTAACAAAGTATTTTCATTTGAAATGATCACGTCAAAAATGTTATAAAATAATAATATATTTATAGTAATGAACAAACAATTTTCAACACAAAAAAGAACCTCATTGCAATGTTTTATCAGAAAACTGACTTTGCATTGTTTTTTCAAGAAAGACTAACTAACGTATCAGATACTTAAATAGAAATAATATGTGTTTTAATTTTGAATGCTAAAAATTACTTAAAAAGTTATCAATTAGGTAAATCAATATATATGTTTTATAATTATGAAAGAATACATTTCATGTTCATAAAATTACCAATTTCGCAAATATAAATTTACAATAATAATAACAAATATTCTTTGAAAATCATTTTACCATATAACTCGTTAAAAAAACTAATGAAAAAAAATAGAAAAAGGAGTTTATATTTTTTATCATTTAATTCTTATTGATTATAATTTAAAATTATGTTCATAATGCAAATAATGAATTTTTGCTTTTTCAGCTTTTTTGTCAGCCTGTATAACCCTACATAGAAGAAAAAGATAATAATTATTCTATTGAAAAAAAATTGATTTGTTTTGCATTTTGTGTAAATTCCATTTCCAAATTTGAAAATGTAAGTTGAAAATAGTGATAGTGTTTGAGAAAAATGATTTAATATTGACTTTTAAAACCTTTTTCTTTGAAAAATTCACTAGCTATGAAGTTCATGTAACGACGATTTCAATAACTGATTAAGCAATCATTCAAATGTGTAAGTTTATTTAATTTATTTATAAATTTTGTTGTAAAATAATTCTGCCAAGGGTTTGATACTTTACCCATGTACACTGACAGAGCGAAAGTTTCAGAAATTAAATTTTAAAATTAACGTTTAATTTTAGCAACAATCATCATCATTGTTTGATTTATTTTCCTGGTACTGTTTCCGGATGAAAGAAAATTCCGGAAAATTGAGATTTTAGCGTTTGCGCATTGGAGAATGTAAGTGGCATGGCGGGACTGAAGTAGTTGACGGTGTTCTAGTGCAACAGATGTACGGATCGAACGGAGCGTCCGCAGGGATGCCAATGGGAATGACAAATCTGAAGGGCACGATAGGGCCTCTAGGACCAATCGGGTATGGGATAACGGGGGCCACGACCCTTCCACGGCCGGGAAACTGGCTGCACCCTGCGGGCATCAGGCACGGGCACAGCGCGGCCCGGGTCCGCCTCTACTGCCAGGCAAAGTGAGGAACCACGGTTCAGATAGGTCAGTTTCCCATTTCAATCACCTCAAAGCTCAAAGAAAAGAATTTATTCAACGCCGTGTGGAAAAGTCGCCTTTTCCACACGCTCGGGCGATGCAAAGCTGGTATTTCCACACATCGTTGAATAAAATATAGTCCTTGACTAGAGTGGAACAATTTTTTTTACTCATGTGATTGTAACTCTTAGATTCGTTAAAAAAATCTTTTCCATTTGTTGAGTAACGAGTTTGTGTTTTGATTGAAAAGCACTTAATCGCCAGTTGCAATAGGAATAAGGATGAAGATACTCTTCAGTATTTTGTGCATTTTTTATTGCATATTTTGCATATTTTTCATGTTTTTTGAGCATATTAAATTTTCAAAGTTTGTGTAGTCCAACAGAATTTTCAAAAACCAACAAACTTTCGAAATTTATATAATTCTGCATAAGCTTTCAAATATTCAAGATTCTGATTATTCCTGGTATCACAAATTTTTTAGACTCTCATTGAAGTTATCGAAATAATTAATGATCTCTGTACGATATAAAAATTTTTTATTATTTTTTGAAAATAAATTTAACTAATACTCTACAGTTTTTAAAATTTTATTCGTTGTTTTTCGCAGTTTTTTAATTTTCTATATCAGCATTCCTTGATCTCATAATGATTTTTTTGATTATCTAATTTATTGACGAATTTCGAAATTCCTCAAGATTTTCCCAAATATTCAGACTTTCATTCAATTTGCGGAAACTATTGTTATCACTATTTCTGTGAATATTATAATTTCCGTAATTTAACAGAATTTTCGAAATTTATCGTCATTGTCCGAAAACCTACAAATTTCTTGACTTTCTACAATGATTCACAATTTTTTAACTATTTCAAGTTTCTGATTATTCCTGATATTACAAATTTTTTAGACCCTCAATGACTTTTTCAAAATAATTGATAATGTTGCAATAGAAATAAAAAGATAGATTTTATTAAGTATATTTTGTGCATTTATTATTGCTTATTTTGCAGTTTTTTCATGATTTTTGAGCATATCATGCCATATTTTCGTGTATAATAAATTTCTTCGTACATATTTTTGGTCGCTCTGGTCATCAGTAATATAAATCGATTATCCGTAGCCAATAATTAAAAAAAAGTCAATTATCCAACATTCCATCTTCTTTTATATTCTTTTTGGTAGATTATTTTTAAACAATTCAAGTTATTACCACAAATGTTTCTTTCAATTTACTGTAAATTCAAAAAAACCTTCAAGTTAAAAAAATCCAAAAATACTAGAGGATCAATCATTTCGAGTATTATATCCAAGAACTGAAGGAACGAATTTGGATTCGCATTATGCAAAAATCAAATAAATTATTTAGCAGAATATTCAAGTTCATCGATTGTTGAATCATTCAGAAACTCCTTTCGTTTAAGAAATGAGGACCTTTAAAAATTATTTTCTTTTTTTCATGCAGTGACATCTCCTCCAGCCAAAAAGACGAATGGTTTGTGTAGGTGAGTAGTTGAACTTCATCAAACTACTTCGATTTTCTGAAAAATTGTTTTTCAATCATAATATCACAGAAA
>JAPYZL010010130.1:0-33181 GCA_030522825.1 Platygaster orseoliae | reverse complement strand
AGCGCATTTATTGTTTAAAATTCCAAACTTAAATAACTTTTTAAATTTTGAGTTTTGTAAAAAGTGGTAAAGGAAAAATCGTCTTAGAATTTCATAAGGAATCCATGGTTTTCGGTATTTGCGGTGATTTAATTTCACCCTGTATAAGAACTTTTTTGTTTCAAATTTTGAAGGACGGATGGGGGTTAAAATACTGCCAGGTCAGGGTTGACGAAGACAAAAAAAAGAGTAAGGGCGAAAAGTACCCTTGTCGCAACCCTACACTTTACATACTTCCACACGCGCGGAGTAAAGAGAAGCCACTTTGAACCAGGGCGTTTTGAGTTGACGCAATCCGCGGCGTGCACGACAAGTGCGCGCTAGAAGAGTTTAGTTCTCTCTACGGTGGCGCACCCGGTGCACGCGTCCATCTAGAAACCGATCACCCACGTGTCCTTGTTCGATTCTCGGACGCCGATCAAATTTCAATCTCATTCGAAGGTCGGAAATTCAAAGCGCGCCGAACGCTGTTGCGAAAAGATTCATTTTCTCACTGAACCACACAGAGGAATGAACCTTATCGCATTGGCACTTTGCAAAAGTTGAAATTAAAAAAACACGTGTCTGAAGTGAGATTTTATATTCTTCGAAATTTATAAAATACGCCAAGAAACAATCCAATTTTAGGAATAAAGAAATTATTGCTCTTACCTTTCTTTTTTGAAGAATTGCTATTTTTTAATCCTTGGGTTAATCGAAAAACTTCCCAAATTTTGTGCATCCTCGACATAGATTTATACTTTATTTATGACATCGTGGTCACGTGAACGAAAATTAAAGATGAGCCAAGGCTTATTTCGTACCGGATTATATCTCGCGGCCTGGTTTTCGGATATTTGTTTGGGTTTTGGTGATTCATTTGTATTTTTTGAAAGGAGTTGACAAGTTTTTCGGTTCAATTGAAGAAAAATGCCTTTCCACACGGAGACGATTTTATGCCACGCGAAATGGGAAGATTATATGAGTAAGTTGGTTTTATTTTTGGGAAATGTGTTGTTTGGTAGGTTTAGTCTGAGCGCGAGAATTTATTTAGAGACCTTGGGACAGAATTTCGTTAATTGGGGGATAATTAGGACGTGGAATGAATTTTATCGCGAAATTCTAGATATAGAATCTTGACATGACATTTTTATTGTTGACGAGATTGAAATTTCAGTTTAAGATTGCATACAGTAAAAGTAATAGTTTTAAAGTTAAATTACTTCAGTTATTTGAAGTGTTGATAGATTTGTTTTCATGTAACTAAAAATAATATTGAAGCTTTATATTGCATTTTTCACATTGTAATTTTTTCTAGCCGAGGAGACTCATACATACAAGGTGTCCCAAGTTTAGTGTAATACCTGAAAATATTAAATTGTTCGCGAAATTCTAAGATGAAAGTTCGTCAGCCATTTTGCTCTCAACTCGACTGGATTAAGAACATTCTAAGATTAAATCATGCCTAACGAACTGAAAATGCATTCTTATTGGTCGATTGTGGATGCTAAAAAATGCGTTATTTTTAAGTTTAAAGCTAAATGTTTAAGGAACTTTTGGTCTTGCAAAAAAAATCGAACTTTTTTGGTGTTCAACCTATCATTCAACCTGGTATGCATATTTTGAAATATTTATTTAAAAAAACCTTCATTATAAAATAGTTCGAAAAGAAAATAAGGATGTGATTCGATGTGAATTTGAATACTTTTTTTGTAACAAAAAAGTTAAAGGAAAGTTTTTTTTTCTATCTCCATTTTCATCTGTTTTTTCGTTTAATCATGAAGCACTTTGTTTTGATTGAAAAAGTATTTGTTGAGTTCATGCGCATACATAGAAAAATGATTTACAAGTTCAACTTTGTGAGTTAACACAAGAAGAAAGTTTTTCTTTCACGAAAGATAATTATTTTTCGAAAATGATCATAAATTTTTTGTGGATTTATAAATTATAATTTCATGTGTCAATGTCAACAACATTAAACTAGTTTTTATACTTCCAAATATTTTTTCATCAAGGAAACAACTAAATAAAATAAGAATTGTATTTTGTTTGGTCAAGGTTTGCAGATTTTGAAAGGTTTTTTTTTGAAGGATGGTTGGAAAATAAATGTTCTCACAAAACCAATCATGTGAATATTTATTAATCCATTTGCATAGTACAGAAAAAAATTAAATTTTTATTCTAATAAATTTTTACTCACTCCATGATATGGTGCTGTAAATTGTTAAGTTCGAATAATTTGATAGATTAATTACATTACCTCTTATGTATGCTAATACCTGGATTACACGATTTAAATTATCACATTTATGTAATTATGCTGTTGAACTGTTACACCATAAGATTCGATTCTGTAATGTTATAACTTCATTTGATAAATGATTAGAAGAAGTTACTTGTATATATATAATATTTTTTTTTTAAATAATTATAATGATTGATTAAAATATACGTAGCAGATAATCGAAAAACTGTAAAATACTCGTTTCCATAGGAATATTTTTAATAAATAATTGTCATGTTAATTTTTTGTCCAAAGTAAGAAAATTACACAGCTCTTTTTTTATCTACTAAAGAACAATTTTCCGATTTAACTTATTACAGCAAATGCTTTTCCTCCGTATTTCAATTAGAAAATTGTAGGATCTGTGATAATTACAAATTGTGTTCTCTATAATTTTTTTACCAACTGGTATTGCAATAAATATTGAATAAACGATTCCTTTCATTCCAATTAATAGATAGAAATATTTTATTTCTTTTTACACCTAACAAATCGAAATAAATTTTCTAGTGACATTTGAATAACGAAAGCTTATTTATTTAGATTTTATTTATCAATTATATCTCCATGAGAAAATTTTTAATTTAGTTGTGTTTTTTGAAAATCTTCGACTAAGAAATGAAACAGCTAAATTTTATATAATTACATTTTAAGATTGAAGGTGAAATTGTCTCTCTTTATCCTAAACCTTGAATTCCCCTAGTAACTGTGATTTTTATAAAAATCTTTTTAAAAGGTTTATTTAGAAACTTCGTTTTTTATAAACTGATTTTATAAAACCTTTTTAAAAAAATGTCAGTTGTATGAAATTTTTGTTTTCATAGAACTTTTATAAAATTGTTTATAAAGTACGAAACTTCATAAACTTTTGTTTTATAAAAAAAATTTTTTTATTGAACTGTTTTTATAAAAATCGATTTTTTTATAAAGTTTTTAATAAATCGATTTATGGAAACGTAGTTTTTTAATAAAAACTTGTCGTTTTTTTATAAAAATCACAGTTACTAAGGTCGTTGAAACAATTTATCCACACTAGTTGAGAAGTATTTACGCAAGTTAATGAATGTGTATTTTTATTTAGAAATACTTGCCAAAAATGACATTATGATACATTTGCAGATGCGCTGCTCGCTGATTTGCAAAACACGGTGTCGCCGGAGGGCACTTTAAGCAGCAACGTGACTCCTGGTTACGGCTCCCTGAATGGGACCCGAGGACACGTGGTTGTACACTCAAAACCCTATGACAACCGGTCACCACCTCTGACTTCGCAATCGGTGAGTCCTAAAATTATTTCTTCTTTTGAAAAATACATCAGAAGTTACTAAAAATAGGTACCTAAAGTTTTATTTTCGAGTGAAAAATACTGGGTGACTCATTGTGAGAGCCTATTTTTTAAAATTCAATGAAATTCGAAAAATTCGATAGCTATTCACAACTTGGAAATCATGCATACTTTTAAAAATTCGAAAGCAGCTTTTTTCAATTTTAAAAAATTTTGCGGAATTTTTTTCATACTCGTTGTGAAACGAATAATTGATATGATTTTATACATATTTTATTACGAATCTCTTTCGAGGAATTTTAAATATTTAGAATGTTAGTGGAAAATTTCTATAATTTATAGTTTAAGTATTTGCTCAATTTCTTCGATTTCCGGTTATTTTATGGAATTTCGAGAATTGTTAATTTTAGAAAGTTTTGTCAATATTCATTAAAAACTCAGAAAAAAGTGGAATTATCGATATTTGTCAGGATTTTTTGATTTCGGATTCTCTAAAATTGAAGTGTCCATTCTACTATAATAATTTTCACTACACTTGTTCGAAACTTTTTTTCAAGAGTTTAGGAATCAAAACTTTGATTAAGACAGTCATATTTTTAGTTCATTCCATTTCTTGTTCTCATTTTTATAAAATAGATTATTTTTTCGAATGAAACTTGTATTCTACTGTAATGTGGCGCAAAATCTAAAAAGAAAAATGAATCAAAATGATAAATTTTCATTTTATAATTCAATCTTACAAAACACAATTTACAAACTCTGAAAAAAAGTTATTGATGGGACTTTAGATTTATTTTGTTCCTAATTTTTGATTCGTTATGCGTACCAAAACTTGCAAATTTTATATCCTGTGTTTAAGAGAAAAATTATTATAAAAAGGAGTTCAAAAGTTCCAAAAAAAAAACAATAATAATTCTGGAATATAGGGATTGTTAACAGCTTGAAGACTTTGAATATATTCTTTATTGCTCCAACCATTCACAATCTAAGAATTTTTTTCCCAACTGACAATCAACATTTGAAATCAAATATTTGTTATAAATAATCTTCAATTTTTCATGAATTATTTTATAAATTCTTATAATAAATATTATACACCTATGTATCTATAGTTTATTATTTATAAATTTATAATCTTTGTTATAAATCTAAAATTTCAACACCTGAAATCTCACATTTTTTATACACTGAAAACTCATTTATATCCACTATCTCTATCTCACTCTACACTCGTTTATATCTGAAAATTCTATTGAAATCGCGGATATAAACGAGTGTAGAGTGAGAAAGAAAGAGCGTATATAAATGAGTTTTCAGTGTATATTAATTCAAAACAATATACTGAAACCATATTGATGTGTGAAGTATTTTTCCAATTGATTCATAGATCAAGAAATCAGATTGAAAGTTAATTATTATAGATATATTTTGTCCATATTTCATTACTTGATTTAAGTAGTTTGTTACTATTCAGATACAATTTCAACCCAACATCAAAGCAATTTCTCTGAGAATACAAACATTTACGATCACCTGAAAATTTAGCAATACTTACGAAAATTCGGATTTTTAAAAAAGGCTTACCAACAAACATATCAACTACTGTTATTCAGTAAGTTCATTGTATTTTCAACCAACTCATGGGCAAGGTTAAATTTCTATCGAAACATTATTAAAGAACACTTGTTTTATTGAAATGACGCTATTATCGATGAAACGATGCTATTCAATGGAGAAATTTGGCCTGGAAATTGTGAAACCTCGGTTTTTTCTGTTTTTGCGCAAAATTTGTTTGCTGCAAGGCAGTTTTCTAGTGTTAAAAAATGAGGGAATGCCCGATTCGACTGGCAGATGTCGAAGGGAAGCCGCCAGCCGCGAACTGGAGTGCCTGAAATGACACTCGCCACGAAAGCTCCGCGGCCTTGAGCTTTTAACTCGCGTCAATTTTCGTATTTCGCATCACGCCGCAAATAGCACCTCGGAAACGTTACGCTTTTGCAAGCGGCCCGAACACAAAACGGCTTTTTCATCGCGCAAAATAGATGCGAGATAAGCGAAATTGCCGTGCTGACGCAAGGCGTCAATTATATGTTTGGGAATCGATGCTATTACATAGGTTTAAATGTTGAATAGTTGGAGGAAATTTCAAGATTCTGATTATACGATTTTCTTCGAATTCTTGGAAAATGGAATATAATAAAGCAAGTTTCAGTAGAATTTCAGTATTAATGTCATCATTCGTAATTTTTTGTGGATGAAATTATTTTAAGGAGAAATGATTAAGAATAAGTATACAAGTTTTGAAGATTTTTAAATTTGAGAATTGTAATTGAAGGAAAGCGAAATTTTATAATTACATGTAAATTGCAATTTTTTATAGGTGAGTCGAAAATTAGTACAAATTTAGATCCAGAATATCGAAATTTCAGGCCAAAAATGAATAGAATTTGGAAATCGAAGTTTATTAAGTTGCGGTATTGAGAACTCGTAAACGAAAAAATTTATTAGTTTATGAGTTTTAACAGAAATAGAAGATTTTGTCTTCATTTCAGATTATTTTTTACGAGTTTTTCTTTCGACATCTGGCATATGAAAAATTACTTGGTGAGTAATAAATTTTTTTCCATGCATGTGTTCGAATGGCCGCTTTTTACGATGAATCGCGTGAACACAGCCCTCTTTTCGAGCAGCCATAAAATCAGCGGAAGAATTCTTCTTTGTTCCCTGTTATCCGGGATAAAAGAAGGCCTGCGTCACGCGTTTCATCGTAAGCGGCCACTCGAACACATACATGGAAAAAAATATTGTATGTTACATGGGAGGAATGTGATTCAACTCGCGCGCGCTTGAGCACTCGCTGCCGCTCGTGCCCAAATGCTCGCTCGTAGAATCATTCCATTCCTCCCTTGTAGCATAAATATCTATTGATAGTCATCAAAGTTGGTTCCGAGTAACTAGGTTATTTTCATACTATTAATTAAATATTATAGTTAGATACTTGAGGCTTGAAGAATTAGTAAAAGTGAGTGATATTAGGCGATTGAAAAAACTCTAACTCTAAATTTAAAATCATGAAGTAAAGGCTTTTAAATGAAAATTATGGTATTTTAAAACTTCCTTAAGAATTTCAGGATTGAGTACTTTCCAGAAAAAATTCAAATGATGAATTACTAAGAGATCATATATTTGTACAGTACTTTGAACCAAAAAAATGTTAGCCTCAATTTTGAAAATTTGTAGATTTAAGATATCAGAAGATAAACTATGATTTTTGGAGTAGGGTATATTTTTTATGAAAAAAATTATAAATTTTATATTGAGAACGGAGTTTTTTTGTATTTCGAAATTTATGAATTTTTTTTCTGAGATTCCTATTTCATAATTTGTATCTTTTCAAAAAACCACCTAAAAATAATTTGCCTAGGCCTAGTTTTTTGTGAACCTAGTTTTCACTTTAAAATAATTTTAGATTAGGCTAGGAAAACACAGGAAGCATCTTCAGATTTTTCATACCGCAATTTATTTTTCTTTAAAGTTATCACTTGAAAATATAAAGAATGACATGATAAGACTACAACGTCATTTTATAAAACCCATCATATTATTACCTTCGTATACAAAAATGAATTATGAAATATACCATTTATAAAATAAATTCTATAAAATTAACCATTATAAAAAAAATTTTTTAAAAGTATACCTCAATTGATTTGTGGGAAATAAAAACTCTGAGTTTAAAAAATTTTTCAACTGCAATGTAGTAAATGTGCTATAATTCAAACATCTTGGTTCGAACACTGAAACTTATATTTGACATTTAAAATTAATAAAATGTTTATTTCAAAGAATATAAGAAGTTTTTGAAAAGACTGAAAAAGTTATACATCGAATTGTTAAAAACTGACAAGAATTTTAAAAACCATTAAAATAGACAAAGGACTTGGAAAATGGCGAATACCCTTCAGAAATATCCTCAAAAATTGTAAAGAGTTTATGGAAAAACCAATGTCTATGGAAACTTTCATCATTCTCTAATTTATGCAAAATTTTCAACTTTTTCTAGGACAATTGTGAAACTCTGTTAAACAAAAAATATTATAACGACTTCATGATAGCTTTTTGAAAGTACCTGAAATTGAAACTAATTAAAAATATTTCTAAGTAATTGAGTCAAATTCTATTAAATATTGAAAAATTCATCGCATTTTAAAATTTGTTTTTCGGCTTTGTAAAATGCGCTGGGAAAAGTTTGATTTTTTTTTAAAACTGACTATTTACGTCAGAATTATGAAATGAAAAGACTATACAGAAATCATGACAAAAATTAAAACAAAAAGAATAATATTATGTTGTGAAAAGTTTCAAACAACTCGATGGAAAAAAATACAAAAAATTCATATAATTTGTGAAAATTCGTGTTGAAATTTAAATTTAGAATCAATTATTTTAACCCAAGTTGACACAAATCTCGCAAAAAAGCTACAAAAACTCACCAGAGATTTGATATGATTTTCCTTTGAATTTTCTTCCACACGTAATTTTTCTGTCCCGGAAAACGAACGATGCAGACGTCTATTTCCGCGGCAGATTTTGTCACGTTTCAATTAAACTTAGGCATAATTCGGAGTCAAGATTTGTAATACTTGGCACAAAACGTTATGACCGCGCGGGCAATTACCCATGACGAATTAATTTTCCGACGT
Source organism: Platygaster orseoliae (assembly GCA_030522825.1). NCBI lineage: Eukaryota > Metazoa > Arthropoda > Insecta > Hymenoptera > Platygastridae > Platygaster > Platygaster orseoliae. Next base: position 24,891 of record JAPYZL010010130.1, on the reverse strand, counting down.
AGAAAGACTTTTTCCGTCGCGAAAAAGCTACGTTTTACAGTTTATTTAAAGGTATTTTGATTGAGAAATTTTTTAAGATTGAAATTTCCATAACTTAATTTTTAATCTATTAATTTTTGTGAAGTATTCAAAGTAAGTAAAAGCATTATAAAAAATGTAGATATTTTAATGATTATCATTCAACTACTAAACAAAATATAATATAACTAATATATTACAAAATACTTTAACTGGAAGTTGAAAAATTCTGAAATTCAAGTGGGTGAACTACTCTAAAACCGCAAAACTTTAAATTGCATGAATGTTCTTAAAAAGTTCCGATTTTTTAATAACCAAACGTTATAAAAATTTTGTTTAAAATCACTCAGAATAACTTCAAAACATGTCTTACGTAAATTATTTTTGTTTTTACTAATTTTCTCGTACCGTCGACGACTGAATTCGTTCGAAACGTAAATTACAAGTTTATTATGGACAAAGGTGTTGCAACCTCAACCCACTCGGTTTCGAAGTATATTTGGAATTCAAAACGCTTGAATATTCCCTATGAACAAAAGTCATGGAAATTACCGAACAAATTTTACAAGCATTTTTTTTTTTTGTTCATAATTATTACAAATGATTATAGTCGTAGATTCAAGTGGAACAGAAACGTTTTGGTGACTTTGGCTCGTTTCAAAGTTGAGTTATTTGGCACGAGATTATTATAAAAATTCTGTCAGTTGTGTTGTCATGTTGTGTTAGAAGCGAAAGAGGAATCTTGGAAACGAATATCGTGTAAAGAACCGTGTACGTTTGTTTACTTGAAGTAATTATTATTATTTATGATCGTAATCAAAGCATTTTGAACGTGAATAGAAATGAGTTATGAATGAATATCGTTTCCTTGCCAATACTGTAAGATTTCGTAATTGAGTTTTGGCTTTGTATGTTGTCAGTGATTAGTTGTTTAATGTAATTGTTACATGAAAATTTTGAATTGAGTCAAAATTTTGATGAGTTGTTTTCAGTTTGATAATTTTCTAATTTTTATTTTCTTCGATTATCCAAGCCTAATAATATATGTTAATATAAATATAATTTATTTATAAGAAATTTTTATATAAGTTTGAAAGTAAAAGGTTAAAAATTCTGAAGTTGAATAACGATCGAATTAAAAAACTGTATTGTATTTTTTATCACGCCGAATTCTATAATCATAAACGTTTGGCTGAGATAAGTGGAGAACATAAAATTTCGGAAAATTATGTACTAATGTACTAGGATTGGAGTGTATACATTTTTTGAAGGAAAGAGAGATGAATCTTACAAGATTTGTAATGTGTTCGTTTTTTTATTACTATTTCTTTGTATAGATAAATAATAATAATAAATAAATATTTCTAAGCTCTAATCTTTTGTTTCAAGGTTGATTGAACCAAGTCCTGAAAATTACTTTTCCTTGTACCTCTTAAAATTTCGCGCGTTCTTGACTATTCTGAACAACGTTGATAATTTTTGTAAAATAGGTATATATTTTGAATTATGAATTTACTAGAAAAATAGGTTTTTTTGGAAACTGGGCTATTTATATATTCTGTAAAAACATTGTGCAGGAAATGATATGCTGAATTACTTGTTCAGTATGACCATTCAAAAAAGTATTCTTATAAAGAATTTTTCTTGTATTTTTCAGCCGACTTATCAAAACCGTGAAGTCATAGAAGATACCATGATGAGGAGTCAGAGTGGTGGAAGCGGAAAGTTGCCCTCGCTCAACAATAATTTGTCCGAGTTGGACACGCTTTTGCAAGACCTCAGCAACGCTCGTTACAACGCCCACATGATCGACAGAGGTATGTAAAACATTTTTTTGTAAACTGAAAGTTATTGGAAAAAACACAAAACTCTTATAGAACCAAAGTTATAATTCCCGATTTCCCCCACTCGCGCCAGCTAAATTATTAGTCAGTTTTTCAAAATAAATAGTGTCTATTTGTGTCTACCCAAAAGAAATTGCTGCTTCCTATCAGTCGTACATAAAGTTTTTATTTATCTCATCGTCCGACCCTGAGTTTTACGACAGTTCTACCAAATCATTCCAGCTTTGCGGAAATTTACGGGGAAATTCGGTGTATTTGGAATCGTGATTATCCGCGCTTAATTACGTCGCGATTCAATCAATCATGGTAACCTTCTCGACGTCGGCAACTATTTTTCCAAGGCCCGAAAGGCCAAAATTTGGCCCCGCTCCAACGTTTCCCCGAGTTGAGTCCAAACTTTTCGTCCTAGCCATCGAAACGATGAAAAACACCCGGAGTTTTGTTTATTGTCAATGATGATTTTTGCGAATGTAAAATGACGAGGTATTTCGGAAACACAGTGGTACTTAAAGATAGTTGGAAGAAAAATATTTTCGTTATGTCACTTTGAAGGAGTTATTTTTATAGTTTGGGAAAGTGTTTTTTAACAATTATGTATTTTATTTCATTGGAATTAATTAGGTTAGAAATTTTATTGTCGATAGGTAAATTATTAATAACTACGAAAATATCTATATTCGCTAAATTTTTCAGGAATTTTCGGATAAAAAAAATGTTGTTGAAACGTTCGAAATATTTGAAATTCATAAAATATATAGTAATGAATGAAGAGGGCATGATTACGCATTTTTTTGTAATTTTCAGTTACAATTTTTAAAAGTTCATACAAAATTATTAAGTTGTTTTATATCAAAAAAAATTATACTTGATCACTTGATTCACAGTTTATTAATATTCTAGAATATTATTTTAGAGAAACTTTCGTTTTAGAAATGAGAAAAATGCATAGCTTGAAATTTTTACAAATTTAAAAAAATTTCTTTTCTGTTAAAACTTTTTTGTGATTTCAATGAATTTTAATGAAATGTTTCAATTATTGATTAAATATTTCTTGAATCCTGTAAAAATTTTGAAAATTTATTTTTAATTTCCGACATTGAAAATTTTAGTTGATAAATTCAAAACTAATAATCTCAAGATTCAATCTCTCTAAACTTGAATCAGTGAATTTTCGACTAATTGAATCAGTCGCAATTCAATAATTAGCGACAATCGGTTGTTTTGATTGATTCAAATTTAGAGAGATAAAAAAAAATTCGTTTCAAATGAACAAGAATGTAAAACCTCATATACTCTCATTATATTTTTTAAAAATTAAAAAAATGAGATTTGTTAATATAATTAATTGAAAAATTTTTTTCGAAAATTTTTGAATGGCTCAAACTCGATCGTCACAAATTGAAATATATTTCCAAAACTTGTAAAGATAAAATAATTTTTTTTTTAAGTCAACAGCGAAAAAGGTCTTTTAGAAATAGAAATTAACAACATTGTGAGTCATTTTCTACTTTTACGAGGTGAAAAAAATTTTTTCCTAATAGATCATTTGCAGTGTAGTTCATTACATAATCAACTTCATGATTGTTTTTGTAATTTTTCCGTGAGAAGTTGTATTTCTTGATTTTTTTCCAACCGCAAACTATCGTTTATTTTTTATTGTTATGTTTGAGTTATTATTTTTGAATGATGCAAATTTTTCGTCACTGCATCGTGAAGTTGAAAATCATTGCACGATTATGATGTATCATTTATCATTTTTATAAATGACACATCAATCTCTAAGCTTAAGTATCCAGCAAAATCACTCGAGTAGCAGATGTATTTATTTCATTTGATATTTACACTGGTTCAGTTTCAGAATAATGTAAATCAAAATCTAAAACGTTAGTTATTCACATCCAACAATTTTTCGTAGTGTTTTCAGTTTTTAGACTAATGAAACTTTGATATTTGAATTTCAAACTTTCTATTTACAGTTTCAAAAAATCATGAATTTTTTCATTTTAAGTGAGATATTCAAATTTGAATTTCATTGACTTGGAATGATGATCAAGACATTTTTCGCTTTTAAAGACGAATATTGATTCTGAGAAAATTTCTGCTTCTTGTATTTTACAGTTTTTACACTCTAAACATTTATGATTCAATACTTTATTAAAAAATCGTGTATGTTAAAGTATATATTTGAGTCATTTCGTGATTTAAACATGAGAATTATTTTAAACAAATATGATTTCAGGAGTCGAAATCTTTAGGTTTAAATCATATCTGGAAATCCCAGTTTATTCGATTCGTAAAAAATTTGTCCGAAAATTCATACCTTTAAAATTGAAAGTATAATTAACGATAACAATTTTGTATTTTTCATTCCTCAAAGTATCAAAAATACAATTATATTAAAAATCGTGTCTCTGTAAGTGTATATTTTCAATGTACAAGTTATATTTCATAAAATATGTCGTAGCGTAAACCGTTTCGAATTTTGTAAATTTCACAACTTAAAAATTTTCCAATCCTAAGTTAACGAAAATGCTAAATAATACGTATACAACTGAAACTCTAACAAAATTTAAAAAATATAAAATTATGATATTTGTAAGAAAACCAAAATTTTGTGAATTCTTGACGTTGTCGTTATGAAATCATTGCAAAATCACGTTTGAGTAGTGGTACAACGAAAAATAACGCGCGTTTATCCGTTGTAAATCGCGTTCGCGAATGACACGACGATTCCGGGTCTTATGAATTATCCCTGGGTATTCGCTTTTTCGCGACGGCTCATTAATCAGTGGCGAATTAGCGTGACATTATTTTTAGACAGCCACGTTTCGAATGGCAGAACGAGCAGTCCCACGATGCGCCCTTCCAGCAATTTGTCGATCGCGAGACCCACCGTGGACGCCCTTCTCGAGGAGTTAAACACGGCCGTGCCCAACGGGTGAGTCTACGTTAATGTCAAGGTTTCCCAATAAAATTCCAACCGTTATTTTCAAATCACACGCGAAAAACTTGATCAGAAAATCAATCGTCTAAAATGAGCGGACTGATTTTACTACGATTTATTAGATTTATTAGACTCTCTTCGATTACAATGAGGAAACTGTATTTTTATTACAGTTATTGTACAGGTATCAAGATTTGAGCTAATATTTCACTCAGCAGCGTATAATTTATTTACTTTAATTTTTTTTGTCGTGTACAGTTTTTTTGAAAAAATGTGTGCATGAAAATTGTCCGTGGAGATATTTTTTCCAAATTGGAATCGAAGTTTGAACTTCTTTATGGCTCAATTTGAGTCGTTGATAAAGATCGATTGCGGAGGTGTGGAAATGTCAAGGAGAGGAGTTTCTTTTGTTAAATCGTTGATCGGGGGCAGGGATTATCCGGGGGAGGGACGGGTCAAGGTCACGATTCAGGAGACGTCGACGGAAATGCATCCCGTCGGCGACGGGTACCAGCGAGATTACGAGCTGAGGAACTACGGGAATAATGGTTACACCGCGAGCACTGCGACTAGAGAGCTCGATGACTTGATGGCGTCCTTGTCCGACTTCAAGGTAAATGTTTACTCCTATTTTTCTTCTATTTTTTCCAGGGTTTGTTTGGGAGGGTATTTATTGTACATAAGTTTTTTGTGCGTTGTTAAAGTTGCGCATATATTTATTATGCATACAGTTTTTTTTGCATCGGTCGATTGCATCTATTATAATTATTTACATTAAAAAAAAACTATATCTTTGTTTGGAATTATATAAACTTTCAATAGGCAAACTTAAATTGACAAATGCTTCTTAAGAATGCAATTATTGATAATAATGATGTTATGATAATTTAATCAAAATTCAAATCAATAATAAATTATTCATAGTTCAAACCTAATGAAAACGTTGTAATAAAAAATTCTTGTTGCTGTAGAAATTTTTATAAAGTAATATTTTCCCGTATAAAATTTATGGAAAAATTTGTTTTATAAGAAATTTTTCTATTTAGACAGTTTTTCCAAAAAAGTGTATTTCTGAATTTTTTTGGTTATTTGTATTTTACAATTTCGGTTGATGACTATATTTCCAGAGTTTCCTTTATTTTTCGTTTTCAATGTTAATATTCTTTTGATACGGTTTTTTAAACAAGATTTTGTGGAATATTTTATATTCTAGTATTCAATAAATGATAATGTTTTCAATTATTCATTTTTTATGAGATTTTGAAATTTTTTTCAAAAGTATAACTGGTTTTTAAAAGGTCGCCTTTATAAAAAACAGAATCCTTAAAAGAAAATTCTGATTCTTGTAAGAATTTTGCTATTTCTTATAAAAAAGTTAATTAATAAAATAAAATATACTCATAAAATTCTTGACTTTTTCGTATTTTCAATGAAATTATTAAAAAATTTATCTGCAACTCAGTCTACCCCCCCCTAACATCCATCAAATTATTATTATTACTTTTTTTTTCTAAATTTTTAGCTCAATAAAAAGATTCAACATTTGACAGAATTTAAAACGTAATTTAAAAAAATAGATTTCTAGTTAAAAATCCCTATATAAAATTTCTGTACATAAATTTGTAAATACCTGAATTATAGTGTGAAGCTTATCTTTTATATTTCTAGTCCTTGAATGACGTTATTTACATTTACAAAAAATTTTTATTACAGAGGTAAAGTAAAATTTACAGATTACCTTTCATTTTTTTTATGAAACTAAAATCTCAGAATCATCATACATATTTTAGTTTTTCAAAGTTCATTTTATATACTTACTGATTTCAATAAATGTGATAAGAAATACATATTGCAATTATTTACTGGGGTTTGAAAAATTCTGAGTCTGTTTAACTTAGTAGTTAAACTGTGTAAATATGCAAATGTATATAATATATTATATACTTTTTTCCATCAAAATTACCATTTTTATTCAATAAGATGTAATTTATGAAATACATTTAAAAAATCATTCGTGCCATTTTCGTATATATGCACTCATTCCTCAAACATTTATACGACTTTTACAATATTTCGGGAGCAATCAAAACCACGAAGTTACGATTATTTTTGTGAACTGATGCGCGAGAAATCGGGACCAAATTATATTTATAGCCTCGTAAAATTGAGGCATCAAAAATGTTTGAAATAAGAGGCCATTTCCATGCCATTTTTTTCCTCCATTCAAAATCAGGCTACTTAAGTTGAGCACTCATAATAATATTCAAGGTAATAGAACAGAAAAGAGGCCAAGAAAATGGACGAATAATTTACTTTTGTACAAATCTTGATTTTCATCTTTAGTATGCATTATGGATGTTTTTCTAAATCTATAACATTTACATTTAGCACTTATTTATCATTTGAGTTTGAAAAAGATCGAATACAATCGTGTTTTTGATTATGAGTGGAAAATTTCAATTTCCTTCGAAAAAAGGAAAAACAATGGAAAATAAAACGCAAACTCTGTTTCAGATAATATTACATCCAGTTTTGATTATATTATTCATTGATTATTGCATTACCGTTTATACAAAAACCTATTCTTTATGCATTTCGTTCATTGAAACGTTGTCTTAACTAGTTCGCAACTCCTACATATTTCTAAGTGTCTAAATATGGATAATTTGATGCCATACATAAATAAACAATACTTAGAATGAGTTCAGCTGATTTGAGAAACAGTTAATAACTTTATGGATGCATAAAATATCAATTTTTTCATTAATTTCAGTTATTTCTTTAGAAGATTTTTACAAAAATTTTTAAAGTAAGGAATTTTGAAATACTAATAACTTGAATGAATTGGATAATTATTAAATGAGTGTAGGTCTGAAGAATGTTAATTTTGCTTTATTTTTTTCAACTAACTGATGTATACACTTTTTGCTTTTTTGAACTTTTATTAACAGTCAAAAAAGTCAAAAAGTTTAAGATAGAAAATTGAAATTTATTAAATTTTAGAACGTCGTGATAAAAAGTTTTGAACTCTGCTAGATTTAATTTTCACAAACTGAATTCACAAAAATATTTTTTGAATGTTTATTACTTTGGAAAAATTGGCTACTTTTCTTTGATTCTAAAAGAATTTTTCAGGTTTCTAAAACTTTTTAATATTTCTAACAGTTCCGACAAAACTTCGAAATCCGTAATTAAAAAAACTGAAGAATAGAATATTCGTTTTATTTTCATTACTTTGAAACAAATTGATTTATGATGAATATCGATTTCGTTCATTTCTTATAATAATTATACTTATTGTAACAATTATTCATATCATATTTCCCCCCCCCCCGGCTCTTTCTTCTAACAGAAAAAAATTTGATCAGCTGCTCGAAACGCAAATATTATTTTTATTAAACGATTCTATTAGTTTATTATTAAACTGAATAGAAACTTGTATAGTTTGAAGTTTGTACATTTTTATCAAATAATATTTTTTTCTTCAAATCTCGAAAACTTAACGATTATCAATTAAAAGCTTACATTTTCATCATTGATTCTATTAATTAGTTTATATAATCATCTAAAATACTGAGTTCTTTAAATAAATTAATCACAATCGATAAACTGTACCATGAGAATTTTTCACAAGTTTTTATTTTTTTCAATTACCATAAAAATTGACACTATACGATAAAATATAATTTCATTTCGAATTCCCGGGTGTTTTTTATTTTATTTTGCGAAAACTCCGTTTGATACTTATCGCCTTTTTTCCTATAAATTTTCAGTCGTCATTCTTTCACACTTCAAAGTAAGCTTAGCGTTAATCTAGGATTTTGTATGAACTTGAAGATCGTTTAAAAAACTCTTTAATCACTATCGATAACGCATTATCAAAGGCTTATTACTTCCAAGTATATAATTGCAAGTGATGAAATGTAACAGTGAAGAATATAAGTTTAAAACCAACTCAATGAAATATGATGTGCAATAAGATCCGAATTGAATGATGAATAACTCTAAAATCACTTCGGGAAATTTTTTATGATGAAACATTGACCAAATTAAAAACATTCTTGCACATTTTTTGTTACTACAAAAATTCGCGTTGTCACATACTTCTCTCAATTAAGTATTTATTGATATCATATACACATAAACAATTCTTGTAAAATATATAACATAACTAAACAAAATATAATCTTTTAGCCTACAGAAACTTAAAATTTGATTGCATCAATCATGAACAGAATTAGCACGAGTTTCACTTTCTAAATAGTTACGGCAACCATACCGTTTAAAAATACAGTCGTAACCTGAAATGTCGCATTTTTCTCGGTGCACAACCCTGTAGGAACTTAAAAAAAAAAAAAAGTTTTCCCCGAAAACGAAATTCAATCGGAAACTGAAAGATCCCAGTAGAAGAGCATCGGGAAATCATTGACGCCAGTTCGCGCCCTGCCCATTCTTGGCCGGCCAGGTTACCGAAATAACCATCATTCCTCCCAGCGCACCGCGACTTGTGCCCCCTTTCCCCCCGGCCCGACATTTTCTCTTCGGCAATATTCATGTTTACCCGAGCCAACGTCGTGGCCGGGGGCTGGGGTGGGGGGGGGGGGCAAGGGCACCCAGGGTGGGGCGTCGTCGAGGCAACCACCGATTTTCTCTCAAAAGCCGCAGCGCGAAAAGTCACTCCGCGAGTTTCTTCGCGGCTTCTGTCCCGGTGCGTTCCTCCCCGAGAAAATCTTTTTTTTTTTTAATTTCCCATCCTCGTTGAAATTCAAAAACAAAAACTTTTCCTGTATCGTTTTCGAACGCAGGAAACAATTTGGCGTAGTTTTTTGGTTTTTCTTAAAGAGTGAACGTGCAAAAGGGGAGAGAGGAAGTTGTTGCACTTGGATTCCCTTTTGTACGTTCGTAGCTTGGTTTTTTGGGTGAGTTATTAGTTTTGGGTTGAATTTTGTGTTTTCAGATTAACGGAGGAAGTCACCAGAGGCAGACGGTGACGGATTCGCCTTACGCGAAGCCGAGCAAAGCGAGTAGAAGCAGCCCAGGGCCCCAGGACGGGCCCCAAACACGGATTCACATTACTGAGACCCGCACGACCCATCACTACAACCAACCCCAATACGGCGAGACCGTCCACGCGATCGCCCACGTCAAGCAGAACCAACTGGATTCTATGCTAGGAAATTTACAAGCTGACATGAGTCGCCAAGGTGTCAACACTACCCAGAAAGGATGCTGTAGCGCGTGCGAGAAACCCATTGTTGGGCAGGTATGAAATTTTTCGAATTCGCGGTTTTGGGTGTTTGATACTGTAAAGTGTTTTTTGTTTTGTTTTGTTTTTTTTTTTTAGGTGGAGTTGGAGTTCGATTAAAGAGAACCTCATTGTTTGGTTGGAGCAATTGAGAATTTGGTTCATGTTGGACTAACCATATTTTTTGGTCGACTTGGTTGATGTGGTTTATTCATGGGAACTGAAATTCGGTTGCTGCAACCAAGCGGTTTTTTAGTGGACGTTATTTTGAGTGCAATGTTTAATGGAGTTTGGTTTACAATAGCTTCATTAAATTTACAATCAGGGATTGATGAGAGTAAGAATTCTGTGAACGAAAATCACGTGGAAATTTGATTTTGATGGACGTGAACGATTTGTTTTAAGGATTCTTATTCTTAGTGAAAAAATATCTACTTGAAAACATTCAGATGGGGAATTTGAAAAATGATTTTGTTTTCAAAATTAAGATAATTTTTATATCTGGAGAAAGACAACTTTGCAGAAAAATACTGAGATGAGACTTATTCGGATTATTTTGTAATCATTTGGGAAGGGGGTCGAAAGTGATTAAGTTCTTGAGTTCTTTTTGTTTCAGAGAAGGATCGGTGTTGCTATTGGAGGTATTGAATCCTATTTCTTGGGAAAGTCAGTCGAAGTGTAGTAGAAAATTTTGAAAATTTCATATTCAAAATCCTAGAACTAAATACCTGAAAACTTTCGAAAACTGTGGAAAATTTAAGTAACTTGGAAATTTAAAAAAATCACTTAAAACATTTCTCTTATTTTGTTCAAAAAAACATTTTTTTTATTCAAAAATCTTACATTTATAAATAATTCATGTAAATTTCTTTTGTTTTGTTTTTTTTTTTGTTTTTCGATAAAGACAAAGAATTGTGAAAAATAATATGGCGTTAATTTGTTAAAAAAAAAAAACATCGATTTCAAGTATCTAACTTAAAAACCCAACAGTTTTAGAGTCTCATTTTTTCACAGGTTTATCACGAAATGCAGAATTTCTAAACTTTTTTTTTATTCTGAATTGCTCATTTTAAGAATATAAATTCAAAGTTAATTTTTTTTCTTCAAAATTCACACTTTGAGTACTTTTGAACGTACAGTTTTCCATTTCAAAAAGTGAGAAATCTTTATATCTGGTAATTATTATATAGTTAAAAAAAAAAGAATTTAACAATCTTTCAAACTTAAATATTGTGCTTTGTAGCAACAGCGAAAAAAATTCTTGTTTCAAAAATAGTTTCGAGTTCTCAGCTCTATTCCTTTGCAATTGTATCTCAAAATAATATAAAAATTCCCGAATATATTTCTTTTGGAATTCTGTTTTTTAATTTCTCAGAATCAAGACAATGCTTTCGAAAAGTTTCACATCCGCAGAAAATTTAATTCGTGTTTCATTTTTTAATTTCTTTGAATATAATTTTTAGTACACAAAATTATTGATTCAGAAGCTTGAAAAAAATTAATGAACTTTTCAAGTTTCGCATAAATTATTTTCTTCGACTATCAGTGGGTGTTATTCAATGTTCCCTTTCTTTCTTTGCAAAACTTTAAAGAAATTAAAGATTTTCCATATTTGAAAATATAACTTTAAGAATACTCGAATTTCGTAGCCCTCAAATTTTCGAAAAAATTAAATCTTCCAATTTGTATTTATCCTTTTCTGAATGTACAAAAATTTATTTAAATATGATAACATATTTTCAAAGTAAGTTAACTCTTCGAAATCTAAAACATCTCATACAAAAAATTTATAAATTCACAACCTTCAAATTTACGGAAAAATCTTTTGTAACCCTTTTGAAGTATTTTTCCAAATGTAAAATTTATGTTCTTATTTTGAAAAAGCGTTCAATTTTTGAGATTTTCAATTTGAACACTCAAAAACCTACAAAAATGCAATCATACTTTCCCATAGAAAAATCTTAAATTCAACCAAAATGGCAACTGTCTCCTTTCTGAAGTTATAAAAAAGAAATAAAAGATTCAACTTGAAAGAAAAAAAAACTCAAATGTTGAAAATTCCATCATTTCTTAAAACCTGCTAAATTATACACTCCAAGAAAATTTCAATTTCAAATTCAATCAAAATTATTACAATTGAAAAAAATTCATTGAATAGTCGAAAATCTGAAGAAAAAAAAATCGAAACCTCCAGCTCCCAAATATCAAAAACGCTAAAAATTCTCCAGAATTCGAAATCAATCCTTTTTTCCGATCGAAGAAATTTTTTCTGTTTAGGTCATTACTGCCCTGGGTAAAACCTGGCACCCGGAGCATTTCACCTGCACCCATTGCAACCAGGAACTCGGAACCCGGAATTTTTTCGAAAGGGAGGGAAATCCCTACTGTGAATCCGATTACCACAATCTTTTTTCACCTCGATGTGCCTATTGCAACGGTCCTATTCTCGATGTAATTTTTCCTTTTTCTTCCCTCGCGTTCCCTCCCCTCTTTTTCCCCAAAATTCGAAGAAGTTTAAAAAAAATTGTGCATGAAATCCAAAAATTAACACGTATAATTCAAAAGCTAAATAATCATAAATTTTTTGTGTATCACGCTCTTTTTATTAATAAATGTTTCTTTCTCGATTTTTTATAAAAATTTTGATAAAGTCAATCGCTAGTCCTATAAAAGATCGATATAAGGATAAGAGATCAATATTCTCTTTCCCAGAAATGCGTGACTGCTCTGGAAAAAACCTGGCACACCGAGCACTTTTTCTGTGCCCAATGTGGGAACCAATTCGGTGAGGACGGTTTTCACGAAAAAGATGGAAAACCCTATTGCCGAGAAGACTACTTCGACATGTTTGCCCCGAAATGCGGGGGCTGCAATCGCGCGATTATGGAAAATTACATTTCCGCTTTGAACAGCCAATGGCACCCGGATTGTTTCGTTTGCAGGGTAGGTTTTCACAGCCTGAGGGAGAAAACATTTCTTTTTTTGTTTTTTTTTGTCTTTTGCCCAGGAAGAATTTTCAGGTCCTCCGTCTATGAAAATGGAAGAAAAAATTATGGAAAATATTTTCCTCATCGATTTTTCAGGACTGCAGCAAACCGGTTTCCGGAAAATCGTTTTACGCGATGGAAGGAAAACCCGTGTGCCCGAAATGCGTCGGTGTCGATGAAGACGAGGATGAGGAAGAGGAAGAGGAAGCGTAGTTTGGCAATGAAATTATGATCCCTCACACTCTCGGGAACTCCGGGAAATTATGCGGAGTTCCCACAAAATCCCGATGACTCTTTTTCCTTTTTTTTTATTAGCCTAGGTGGACTTCGCCAGGAGATTTTTTTTTTCTTTTTTTTTTTCTTGTTCTTTTTTTTATTTTGTTTATTACGCCGCTTTTGGAAAAAAGCGAGCGATAATGCGAATTGTTTGTAATTAAGAGAAATTTGGAAATAAAAAATAAAAAAAAACAAAAACAAAAAATTAAAAAAAGATAGAGAAAAATGGGCTTGCCCGCGAGCGGGTATTCTTGTCATTTGCTCGGGCGGTCGATCAACTGTGCCAAGGTCGCCGTGGCAGTGACAAGATTGCGCGACTTTGAAGTCGAGCCCGATCGGCGCGGACGGATTTTCTCAAGGGAAATCCGGGGCGCGAGTTTTTCCACCGGGTGGAGGCGGGGGAGGGGGGGGGGGTGTCGCACGTGTGTCGTGCGTTCGATGTGATTTATTTTCGGGAAATTCTGGGTTTTCTGTGCATGATGGTTGATGTACCTTGTTCTGGAAATAAATTTTAAAGGTTTTTTGTCAAATGACTGGTTACTTGAATTCTTGTAATTTATGGTGGTCCATGAAAATTCTTTGGAATATTTTTTTACCTTCGAAGGTATTTTTCTGCGTATTTTGAATGAAAAAACCAAGGTTTCTACAAAAACTTATGAATTTGATTCGGGAATACGTGATAAATTACTATGTGGAATGTTTATTCAAATTGTGAGAATATAAATATCTTATTTAGTCTCATTTTCTGTAAAAGATTATTTGTAATTTTCGAAAAATTTGAATTTTTACCGGGCTCTAAACAAGTTTGAGATATATGACAATATAATGGTCTTTAAGAGGGTTTTGGAAATGTTGAAGGTTTTATTAATTCGCTTCAATTGAGTAAAAAGATAATAACTTTACAAGAGAAACTAAATTTTTCGTAGGATTTGACAAACACCTATAAACTCACAAATGAATAAGGAACCTGCAAATTTTCAATTTTTATAAAAATAAAAAACTTATTTTAAAATGTCGTTATCCAAAGAGTTAAATGCTAACAGGGGCGAATCCAAATTAAAATTGAAGTTATGTTTCAAAACGAATAGTTTTTTAAATATATAAAAATTCCAACTGGTTTATAATAACTTTCATAAATTTTCTCAATTCTCTGATATCTCGAAAAAGTCACAAAATTACTTGATAAACATCTTGGTATAACATATGAACAATATTAAAGTTTGAAGAAAAAAGACGTATACTATACACATATACATATATATATTTTTTTCAAATCAATACAAATCTATGAACAACTCGAATTTCTAAAAATTCGACTGATTATAAAATTTTCAAGAAAATTTCTTTTTCTACAAAAAAAAATGATTACTATGATGTCAATTTGGCTAGAAAGAGAAAAACATTTACTAATCCTTGGAAGTTACAAAAATATCCTCATCATCAAAAACCTTTATGATCTACTCATGAGTGTAAAATGTTGGATCAGAATGTAACAAAATTATAATGTTATGAAATAACCAAAAATGTAAATATCAAATTTGAAAATAAATGCAAGTAAATAAAATTTGCAAAAAAAAAAAAAAATACTTCTTTGGTCCTTATAATGACACTTATGGTAACACTTGAGAAATCGATTTTATATAAATCTAATCTACAAAATATATATTTTTACGAGTATTTTGTATACAAATTTTTTCAATTTTTCGAGGCCCCCCTTTTTTCAATTCTCATAGAAACCCTTCGTGCCTTCAAAGAAACGAAAATTCGAAAAAATTTTTGGAACGCTAAGATTTCATTGATTCGAAAAGTTCTATGAATTTTTACATGAATCAAAGTAACTAGAGAATTTTAAGATTATAGATATTTTTACATATCAAATATAAAACCTGTAATATCTTCGTGGTTTTGGTTTCACATTTTATAATCTAATGATAAAAAATTTTGTGAAACTCTAACGTTATTCGGTCTTTTACATTTGGTTTAAATGAGGATTGGAAGTTCAAAATATATAGCAATCGATAAAAAAATTTGTTTGGTAGAAAAAAAATGTAAATCCGTTGTGTTTAAAGAAATGTTTAAAAAAGTTTAAGGGCAAGAATATTGTGATCAATTGAAGAAAATATTTTTTAAAAATCGAATCTTCAAGTGAGTGATGGAAAATTTACTCAGATAATTACAAATGATAAATTATTACGATTAGATGCACGACTTGGATGATATCACTCTATGCTTCACAGCTATGAAATTGTAAACTCATAAAATTATGGAAGGCTCTTTCAACAACTCAGCTTCAATAAGCATAAAAAATATCGTGTTGTTTGCTCAATATCACAGCGAGTTATAGCTCGTAAATAAACTATAAACTATTTTCAAATTGCACAAAGTTCAAGGTTCCAAAAATACTTCACAAGATAAACATAAGTTTATAATTTTGTGATTTTGTAATTCATAATGAATTATGTGCAAAAGCAACCTTTAATTCATAAAAAGTTCATCACATTTTTTTACATCATTTAATCAAAAATATATGTTCGATCAACCAAAGAAATAATTTTTTTTAAACATTTTGAGTTATCCAAACTGTGCTTGGAAAGAAGCAGAATTAACAATAAGAAATTTTACATATGTAAAAAAATTAGCTCTAATGACTAGGGTTTTTTTAGAAAAAAAAACGTTTACAAGAATTCGAAAAAATGAGTTAAGTTTTTTTTCCGAGCAGTTGCATAACTTTCCGAAAGGAGAACACGATTTCTTGTAAAACCGCGTAATTGGATATTTTCCATTCATGCACCAATAGCATTTCGTTTCTTGTATTTTAAAAATGTTTATTTATTCCTATTTTTATTGTCCTTTGAGATTTTTTTTTGCTAGCTACATTTCACTCGAATTTTGAAAATTTTAAATGTACTGCATCTTCACTCAATTTTTGATTTTTTTATTTATAACTTTTATCTGCATCAGTTGATTAAGTAATACTGAATTGAATAAAAATAATTTTCAAAATCATAATCGATAACTCGATAAATAATTATTTCATCTTCATAGAATTAATATGTTATCTTTACTCTATTGATTGTAAATTATTTCAAATACATGTTTTACAACCACGTAACACGTCATTATAATTTTTCACTTGGGGTACATGAAAATTAGAAAATCATCCCTCAATATGAAAAAATACATTTAAAACGACTGGGGCAGCGCATGATCGTTTTTTGATGTATTTCTGCTCGAAAATTGTATAAATGACTTGAAATATATGAATTACAAAGAAAAGATATTAAAAAAATTTATTTAATACTACGTTTCTCACTATAAAAAAATTTGTTGTCTTAGGATTGCCGGCAAAAATTCCAGGGTGGTTCATTCTTCGATCACGAAGGTCTTCCATACTGCGAAACTCATTATCACGCGAAAAGAGGTTCTTTATGTGCAGGTTGTCACAAACCAATCACTGGTGAGTAAACAATACAGAAATTGCTATCGACTTTTACATATTTCTTAGAATTACATAATAATATATGCAATTCTGAAAAACCTTTTTTGATTTTTAAAAATTCTTGTACATATTCAAAAAATTTTATTAAATTGAAAAAATCATAGTGTTAAATGATTGTTCTAAAAATTTGGAAAATTTTTAAAGCCTCGAAATTCTCCAATTTTAGGTCGCTGTATAACCGCCATGTTCCGCAAATTCCATCCAGAACATTTCGTCTGCGCTTTTTGCCTGAAACAACTCAACAAAGGAACATTCAAAGAACAAAACGATAAACCGTATTGCCATTGTTGCTTCGAAAAACTCTTCGGATAAAACGAAAACCAATGCTAGAAGTATATGAATTTTTCTAGAAATTTTATTCGGAACGAACATCCTATTTCGATGCGGGATCGTGCAACAACAAAACAATAAATCGAAGTTTATCGCTCTTGCCTGTAATTAACGCATGGGCAATTAGGTATTACGAAGCATTTAACATCGACTAATGGAAAAAAGAAGGATTTGTTCTAATCAATATGAATTGTGACATTAGATGATTTGACAATAGTGCTATATTTACTGAAGAGGTGCTAACCAAAGTCTGACTTAATATCCATTACACTTAATTAAGATGACTCCGGAGGCCTATATTTGCAAAGAAAAAATTATCGAGTTCCTTTTATTTGAACTTGAAAATGGGAAACGGTGCGAAACTATTTTTTCGCAAATTTTAATTTATTTCCGAAATCTTTTGCTGGTTTTTGTAACTGAGAAATTATTCACGACTTGCTTTGAGGAGTACACAAATATTTATTAACATTTCGAATTATGCTGATTTCTCTTTAAAAATTTTCTCGATTAAGAATAGAAATCTGAGCCAAGTTTTTTTAGCGCCAGTATTTTCGCATTTTGAATTTCAAACTTTCGTACTTCTTCCTCGAATTCCTTAATAGTTTCTTCATAAAATTCAACTTTCCCTTTAAAATTTATACGGAATATGTATTAAATGCTGATAAAATTAAAAATAAGCATAACTTCACGAAGTTCATGAATAAATCCTTTTTTATTTATATTTATTATATTCTCATTACAGTCGCAAGATATTCCATAAGCAATTCCAGAAAATGCCCAATGAAAATTTAGAAAAATGATACACTTACACAACTGTATAAAAAACAAACAAAACAACCCACGCAATCTTTTCCTTGAACAGTTATATTATATAAATACATTTATAAACGACGAGTGGAATGACAAATTAATTTAAAGAAGCAGGGGCGTACGCAGGAGAAATTTGGTGCAGTTAAAAGGCAAGGAAGGAGGGGTATAAAAAAAGGTTCTAAATTTTTTTTTAATTTTTAAGTTTCGAATTATGTAGATACTGAATTTCAGAGTTTTTTAAACAAATAACATGTTATTTTTGATAAATTTTTATTTTTTAATACACATTATGCAATTTTTGAGTCTTCAAGTTTTGAACTCAAAAATTGTGTTATTCATTTAAATTATTAATTTGAAACACATATTTTGTAACGTAAATGTAATAAATCGAATTTTTTATTAAATTTTTTTAAAATCCATTCTCACACTAAAGAAAATTTAATTTTCATGTTAATTATGTTATTTAACTTTATAAGTTGTAATCTTTTCTTCTATACAAATCGTTTTATTTTCGTTTTGTAACTTTTTCCGACTTCATGTTTTTGATTGTTCCACCTTCATTTTCGAAAACCAAATCGTTGCAAATCGAGTTCAAAATGTTCGAAACATTTTTTTTCTTTTTCAAGTAATAGAAATTAGTGTGATTGTGGAATATTTTTCCCAAGTTGGAACTTTTATTCTTTTATCTTAAGCTTTTCACATTTTCTTTCAGACAACAAAATATAAAAAAACAAGAATTTGATCGATAGGTCTCAAACACCAAATCTCGATTTTGAAAAATCTCAAAATCCAATACAGGAAAATTCCTTTTTTTTTATATTAACAACGAATTTCCACAGTACAGAAGTACACTGAATCTCAAATTAACTTTTGAATGCTCATTTTTATAGACATTCCCAATTCGTTGTTAAGAAACATTTCCAAAACTACCTCAATAGATACTTTAATTATCAAATGAAAAAATAGAAAAATGTTCTGCATTTTAATATTTCATTTTCTTCAAAATCTGCCTAGTGATGGAGGGTGGGGGGGGGGCAATAAACTACCATTGTTCCCATGCGTACCCTCCTGCCAGGAAAAAAATATAAAAATATCGCGCGTATATGTACAGTTAATAATAATTATAATACGATGAAACATAGTATTACTGTGTGAGTATCGATATCAATAAATACGAAGTATCTTCCAAGAGATTGGAAATTTCTCAATTTCTATTAATGTATTTCTCGCTGTTGTTATTCAACGAAGGAAATCTGAGGTCTGTGTTTTTCAGATTTTCTTCCGTCCATTCGTCTGCTTCTTTTTCCAACTCTTCCGTAAATGTTTCGTTCCATCCACCACAAGCTCCTCGTCTCACGAAATGCCCTTTCTTGAGCATCACTCCGCAATCGACTAAATCTTCGGAATTCACCATGGGGTTGATTTTGAAGTTTTTGAAGTCCAAGTAATCGACGAGTTGAGCGATTTCGGAATCATTGTAAGATTTTTCAAAAAATTTCGCGACTTTTTTTATGGTCTTAGGTAAATCCTAGAATTGGGAAAACCGTAAAATGATTTTTTGAATCTTGGGAATGCGTTTTTAAAGTCTTACACAGAAAATCAGAGTATATTTATGAAATGGAAACAATTTCTTAAAACTTATTTAAAATATTTCGAATTTTTTTCTCTGACAAGATTTTAATTGATGAAGGATGAAAATAATTGGCGACGGATCAGAAAATGTTATAGTAACTAATTTTTTTATGTTATAAAAAATATCTGAAATCATTACCTGGTTCATTTCCTCGTAGAATAAAAAAAGCATATTTGGATGATTTCTTTGGGCCCAAGCTTCCTTCAAATGTTCCCAATATGGACTCCAAGGAACTAGAAAAAATTGGAAGTTCAGTACCGATTTGAAAAATTTTCGGAAAATTGACAAAATTGGTATGTACCAAGGTCATTTTTGTAGTATTTCCAAAAGGTCGGAAAATCACCAATGTATCCTTGCGTTTTGAACATCAAGTTTTGATAGTACCATGAGACAGCGACGTCCTTTGGATTTCTGGCGATGTAAATTATCTGGAAAATAAGTTTTTCCGAATATGAATTTAGTATATAATAGATCATAAAAGAGATAATAAAATTATTTTGTACTAAAAAATTAATTAATCTTCTCATGGTGAGTTTCAAAAAATGCTTTGTGGATGTCTGTAAATGTTAAATTTGTCAATAAATAATATTGGTATCCAAAAAATACTCACTCTGCAACCAGAGTCAAGAATTGTTGGCAAAAGGCTCAAAGGAAAATGAGTTTTTATGTATCTGGGCCCTGGCATCGTGCTCAGAACTTCATATCCAGGTTTTGCAATTTCCTGACAGAACCACTGTTTTTCAGTATCGCCCTCGTTTAGCTCAACGAGTTCTTTAGTTATTTCTGGGTGGTTGAACATACTGAATCTGTTATAAGTAACTCAGAATAAACATCTTTTCGAATAACCTAACGTTACTTTGCATGCTTTTCGTGCAAACCAGTTCATACAAATTTTGAGCATACTCTTAAAGCAACTGCAAATATTTTTTTGTAAATTTGTCTGCTCCTCACGATTCTTAACAAAAATGTTTTGCTTATACTTTGGGTTTCTGTAAATATTTTTGACCTTCTCAAATAAATTTAATTCTGCTCTACGAAAATTATGAATAATCATTTCCAGATTGTAACGTCAATATTTCCTTTTGCCTTGCATATAATGCAAACTATTTCGAATATTGGTGGAAAATGTAAAATATTGATAATAGCGATATTTAAGATCGAAAATGTTTAAAAATTATTACAGAGCGATGTTATTAATGATGCATAACTGTTATTATTGTCGGCAAATTAATTATTTAAAAAATTTGAAATTACTATGAGTTTTTATATTCCTTACTCTAAAAATGGAAATCTTTGGGCGAGGGGCATTGTTTTTGCTGTACCGAAATCCAAATTATTGCACACAAGCCACACTAGTTCTTGCGCCCACGTAGTTCCTGCAATATATGCTTTTATTTAAAAAAAGTTTTTCGAGAATACAAATAAAGACTTTTAACATATTAAGAAGTCAACAATTTGGGTGTACTTTGACAAATGCTTACTTCATTTTTTGATTTGTAAACTATTGTTAGTAAAATACATTAATATTGAAAACGATAACAATTTTCAAATTTTCATGTTCAAACTGTAAATGTCATGCCTTAAATTTTCTGATTACGAAAAAGGTTGAAATATTTATTTCTTTGAATTTTTATTATTTAATTCTCTACATAGAATTTTGTGCGTTTCGAAATTTTCATCGACCACTTGGAAATTTCGTTTTTGAACGTATATACATATTCTGAAATTCTTTCATCACCTAGTGATAAATTATTTACATCAAGAATTTTGAGAAAACCTAAGTTAGGGTTCGCAAAATAGATAAATGCCAAGTTTTCGCTAATTGTGGAAATTTCGTATTTTTAGATTTTTGACATTCACAACATTAACATTCATAATTCGATTTCGAAGCTCTCAAGATTGTTGCATTTTATTTCTCATTATTGTTGTGCAATTTACATAAAAAATATGTAATGTATTTCCTGAATTCAGGATTCCTTATTGTAAATTAAAAAAATTTTGACCTCAAACATGCCTAACGTTGTAAACTTATTATTATTATTATTATTATTATTATTATTATTATTATTATTATTATTATTATTATTATAGTTATTATTTAAATTATTTTTATTTATTATTTTTATTATACATTATTATTTAACTATACATATAATTATAATTTCGAATACTTCGATCGAGATTTTTTAGATGTCGAACATTTAATTATTTGAAAAAACAAAATGTGCCATTACATAATTTGGAAAAAAAATGTTTAAGAAGTTTTTGATTTCGCTGATAAAAACTAACGAGAATATCCTTAAAATAAAAATTTTTATCATTTGGGAAAATTTCGAAAAATGCATAATAATAAGAGTTAGCAAAATAATTATGAAATAACTGTTCAACCAAAAGACTCAAATTTCTGAGAATTTAAAATGGTAGCCAAAGATTCTGAAAAGTTCATATTTTTGAATAAAATTTTAAACTCGCTGAAACATACTAGAATATTTTCTGATAGTATATGTAGAAAAATGCATAGCTCAGATCAAAATTTCAAAAGGTCAAAAAACTGGATTCTTGATTCGATGTATTTCGTGAATAATTGATCGCTTCATTATAATTCGAAAATTTTCAAATATGCGAATTCTTAAACCGAAGACTTTCATTGTTTCCAATAAATTTTTAAAGCTTGGTAATATTTTTGCAAAATTTAATATTGGTCTCGGCTATGTTCTTTAAATTGTTCAAATTTCAATTCCAAAATCAGAAGGAAATTGAAACAAACTCAAAAAATGTATTTCATATAACACTTTTGGACCTTGCATCACAATTACAATCACGGAGTATTCAAATTAATAAAACTGCCAATTTCATTATCACAAAATTGGATTGCTAATAAGTCAATTTGAATTTGAAAATCTTTGAAGCAAAACAAAATAAAAATTTGTTCAAAATACCTGATCTAGGATACGACATGACCCAAGTATCATCACACCTTATTTCGAAATTAAAAAATCCTTTTCCTTGCTCCACATATCGGTGAGGGAAAAAATAATTTTTCTCTCCAACTTGCACCCAACCAGTTCTTTCACCCTTGAAAATTTTCAACATTTCCGCACTTTTTTCAGCTCCTAAAAGCCGAAAATTCGGCACTTCCCGATTTTTTGTTTCTTCCATGGTCACCAGTTTCACGAAGACTGACCAGACTTACGCGAAACCTGAATGCTTTCGAGGCCTTCGAACCTATTACTTATTCTCACTTTCTTATGAGAAAGTATTATCGAGGACATGCATTCCCCTTCATTCACGTGGTAGGCATAAAAATTTGTTTTAATTTTTTTTCCATGTTTTTTTTTTTTTAATGATGCGGAGGTGGTAATGTCGAGAAAGAAAATTTTGTGAGAGGCGAATGCTGATTGACCTAAATACTTTGGCCAAATACATGCATTTTTTATTTTTAAGTAATTCCTTTTAGGATTAAGAAATATTTTATTATTTTTTTATATTATTTTCATTATTATTATACCAGTGTGAATAATGTAATCGTTACCATTACAATGATTATTATCTTATTTTGGTGATGATTATTGAAAATTTTATAATAATTTTTACATTCGTGTAAAAGTTTGCTGGATGCCAAGAAAAATGTTAATTTCGTTACAAGATTACGTTGAATATACATATGTGATGGAGTTTGATTACAAAAAGCAAATCGAATTTTGCATTCATACAAATTTTATTTTCCAAAATTTTAATTTTGGAAAATTCGTAGTGTTAAAAACTCAATTAATAAGTTATTACGAATTTTTATTATGTATTGTATTTTCACAGTTTCTTATACCTGAAAAAACTATATGATTTTAAAATTTAAATAATCTATACATAAATTTTAAGCTAGGAGTTCTTCGATCAAAAAATCGAAATTAGTGAATTTATATCATTTAGCTGACTTTTTACATTGAAAATTATTTAAAAAGTTCAATAGCTCAAAGCGTTTAGTATTACACGTTTTTCGGAATAAATAGGGAATTTGATTCGAAAAAAATGTATGTATCCACTTTAAATATAAACTAAAGCTCATAATGTACTCGTACTGTAAAATATCGTATATTACTCGTGGAAAATTACTTATTGTTCATGCTCCTAGTAATGTATACTATTATTTAACGCCGTGCCGAAAAAATCACTTTTCAACACGCTCGGGCCATGCGAAACTGACACTAGTGAAGAAATATACTATTTCGTACCGTAAAAAATTAAAAAGAAAAATAATAAATTAGTAGCATTTAAGGTAGTTAGAACTATTTCGAAATTGCAGAGAAAGAAGTCTAGTATCGCAGTCGCAGAATCTAAAAATATAGGTGAAATGCAGATCACGTAATTTTTTGTGGTCTGTATTTGTGTACCTTTTCTATTGACTCATTCAAAAAATGAATGAGAAATTTTGAGAATGAGTGAAAGTAGTTGACCCGAATATACCTTATTCAAATACGATGTCTTTCTCCGCACATACGAGGATTGAAGAGAAAATTGAAAATAAATTTTCTCCCAAACTTTTCATAAACCCTTTTTGTAACCTAAATAAGTAATTGCCTAAAAAATATTCATGCAATCGGAAAACTAATTTTAATAGGGAACTTGACGAAAAAATTCTGTTATACCCGTCTGTTACATAACTGAAAAAAAATTGTCACATATTTTTTCATTTATTAATTGATCGAGAACTTCAGGAGATACAGAAGTTTTAAAAATCTAGAGTGGGGCGTGTGACGTCAAGATTCATATAAATTTCTATTGTCTTCATATAGACGGTGACGTCACGTCATTTTTTTAAAACCTCTGAAACTCCATCAATTTTCAGTCTATCAAAAAAAGAAAAAATACGTGTTACATGCCTCATGACGTCACTTTACCGTCCATGTACCGTAAAACCAACTTTTCGGTCCATGGACGGCAAAA
Source organism: Platygaster orseoliae (assembly GCA_030522825.1). Classification (NCBI taxonomy): domain Eukaryota; kingdom Metazoa; phylum Arthropoda; class Insecta; order Hymenoptera; family Platygastridae; genus Platygaster; species Platygaster orseoliae. The sequence continues at coordinate 364 of JAPYZL010010130.1, read as the reverse complement.
TAGTGACGTCCCTCGGCATGTAAAACATTGCGTGCACCTCTCGGAGACATTTTTGCCATCCTCGGACACGATTTCCTCGGCTCCGCCTTGGAAATCTGCCTCGTCTCGCAAACGTTCTCGTACGGCAAAAACCTCCGAGAGGCACACAATGTACTATTTCGTACCGTGAAACGGTAGCGTTATGACGCTCATAACGCTACGAGTGCTGTAAAATGATTTTTTTACTCTAGGGATTATGGTCCTCCGTTTCGCCTCGGACCACAACCAGGCGCGTAGGCAGAGGGGGGTTTTGGGGGTTCAAACCCCTCCCGAAATTCAAGATGAATCTATTATTATTTCATGAAAAATAGGCAAAAGTAAGGAT